>CM074726.1:166198085-166320019 GCA_037306005.1 Rhinophrynus dorsalis | reverse complement strand
TACACACCACACATTCTGATCTCCTACACACAGAGACACCAGGGTGATATACTTCTATATACACCACACATTCTGATCTCCTAAACACAGGGACACCAGGGTGATACACTTCTATACACACCACACACACTCTGATCTCCTAAACACAGGGACACCAGGGTGATACACTTCTATACACACCACACACACTCTGATCTCCTAAACACAGGGACACCAGGGTGATACACTTATACACACATCACACAGTCTGATCTCCTAAACACAGGGACACCAGGGTGATACACTTATATACATACCACACAGTCTGATCTCCTAAACACAGGGACACCAGGGTTATACACTTATATACACACACCACACAGTCTGATTTCCTAAACACAGGGACAACAGGGTGATACACATCTATACATACCACACAGTCTGATCTCCTAAACACAGGGACACCAGGGTGATACACGTATATACACACACACCACACAGTCTGATCTCCTAAACAGAGGTACACCAGGGTGATACACTTATATACACACCACACAGTCTGATCTCCTAAACACAGGGACACCAGGGTGATACACTTATATACACACCATACAGTCTGATCTCCTAAACACAGGGACACCAGGGTGATACACTTCTATACACACCACACAGTCTGATCTCCTAAACACAGGGACACCAGGGTGATACACTTATATACACACCACACAGTCTGATCTCCTAAACACAGGGACACCAGGGTGATACACTTCTATACACACCACACAGTCTGATCTCCTAATCACAGGGACACCAGGGTGATACACTTATATACACACCACACAGTCTGATCTCATAAACACAGGGACACCAGGGTGATACACTTATATACACACCATAGAGTCTGATCTCGTAAACACAGGGACTCCAGGGTGATACACTTATATACACACCACACAGTCTGATCTCCTAAACACAGGGACACCAGGGTGATACACTTCTATACACATCACACAGTCTGATCTCCTATACACAGGGACACCAGGGTGATACACTTCTATACACATCACACAGTCTGATCTCCTATACACAGGGACACTCTAGATTTGCCCCGGAGTCTCCGGTTTTGGCTCTGCATTACCGGGTCTCCAGGGCTGATTCTCTGAATGAAAATCAGCCCATTTCTCCTCCTTCCCAGTGTGTTCCTCCCACTCCCTACCCTCTTCTCCTCTTTCCCCAGTCTTTTAATTATACTTATGCTTCAATTTTTCAAGCTACGACCCCACTCATGACTAAGCTCTGCCCCTTTTGACGCAAATCGCGTCATTTTTCTCCCCCAGTGGCACCACAAGACTTCCCTTTATGGGGAGCCCACAACAAAAAGTTCCCAGGTATGCTAAAGAGGGACACTTGGGAGGTATGTATTCATACTAGATTGTGGCGCAAAGGAGTATTACAGTATCTCCAAACTTGACCGCAAGCAGCTCTAAACAATACCTGTTCCTCCCATCGAGTGAAAATACAAACTACAATTTCCAAATCAGAGTGCTAAAACGGACAACTGCGAGAAAAGAGGCACCATTTTTTTTCATCAATAAAAAATATTTATTAAAAACAGACATTAATCATACTCAAGATAAGCATACATATAGACACATTGAGTTGAATCCAAGTGAGAGGGGAACCCTCATTAGGGAGTTACAGGTGTGGGGGCTCTGTGGGATATGTATACCTCATACGACTAAATACCTGAAGGGGTTAAAGTGTGTCAGTGGGGCCAGGCACACACAGGAACCTTATGGGAGTTTCTCGCCCAATAGGAGGATACAGCTCTTGGATTCCCGTTTGATAAGTGGTGGACCATATGTATGCTTATCTTGATTGAGTATGATTTATGTCTGTTTTTAATAAATATGTTTTATTGATGAAAAGAAATGGTGCCTCTTTTCCTGTAGTTGTCCGTTTTAGTGCTCTTATTTGGTAATTGGACTTGGGTGGTATGTATCCCTTTAAATCAGGGAGTCATGAACATTTTAATCTAAAGAACCACACAGGAATCAGTGTGTGTCTTCTTATGTGTCCCCGATTTAAAGGGATATGTGGTCACCTTACTTTTAACCCTTTAAAGGGATAGTAATGTCAGAAAAAAAGTATTAACTAAATGGTAGATACAATTAAAAGGGAGTACTTGCACTTATTCATAGCTCTAAAACCGTTATGGTTTGAGAGATATAGGAAAATAAAGTTCTCCGCTCCCTCCCCTTTCTGCTTGACGAGCTGTAAAGTTGTCAGAAGCAGATTCTGGTTCCTGGATCATACGGCGGCTCTTCAGCAGCGCCGACATATCGATATCTAAAGATAAATACTTCATCAGAATGGTCTACATCATGTGCTTGCAAACCAGGCACATGTTGTAGACCGTTCCGATTAAGTATTTATTTTTAGGTATCGCTATGTTGGCGCTGCTGAAGAGCCGCTGTATGATCCAGGAACCAGAATCTGCTTCTGACAGCTTTACAGCTCGTCAAGCAGAAAGGGGAGGGAGCGGAGAACTTTATTTTCCTATATCTCTCAAACCATAACGGTTTGAGAGATACGAATAAGTGCAAGTACTATATTTTAATTGTATCTACCAGAAAGTTAATACTTTTTTTCTGCCATTACTATCCCTTTAAGGACCAGAGGACTTATGCAGAAACCCATTGCCTCTGTAGAATACTTACTCTCTACTCTTCATTTCTAACTCCGGTGATAAACATCTCACTGCCTGCTGAGCACCACTTCC
Source organism: Rhinophrynus dorsalis (assembly GCA_037306005.1). Lineage (NCBI taxonomy): Eukaryota > Metazoa > Chordata > Amphibia > Anura > Rhinophrynidae > Rhinophrynus > Rhinophrynus dorsalis. The sequence goes on along the minus strand of CM074726.1, from coordinate 166,317,258 downwards.
CATTTTACAGGAATTTCCTCTTAGAGCATTTGATGTAGGGGAGCGGTCTTATTGTAAATAATTCCCAATACTCTGTTTTGGGTTGGCCTACTTGTTTTAAATAGCGTTTGTTAATAAAACATTGTATATACACTTTAAAAAAATAAAGACAAGTCCATCTGTTTTGTTTCTGATTCATTTTAGTCTTTTCTGGTCATTTCTGCTCTTGTTTAAAGTGGAACTGTTCCCTATATGATTGTTAGCCATTTTTATTTATTTATTTGTATTAGATATTTAGATTTAATCATTTGTCAGTTTATGCACATTTAACAGTACTGGGTGGCAAACAGACCAGATACAAACATTTCATGCTGCTCTTCACCCCAACTACCACTTCCTGCCAGCTATTAACATTCCACACTGCTCTCCATCTGAACTGCCACTCCCTACCAGCCAGATACTAACATTCCACGCTGCTATCTCTTTACCAGCCAGATCTTGAACTTGCCGGGTTTCACCCGGAGACTCCGGATTTAGGTCACTGTCTCTGGATCTTCGGGTAAAGTGAAAATAGAAATTTAGTGGCTATCTTAATGTTGTATGAGGCTCACGCACTGCAGTAGCATACCTCCTCAGGCAGGTGGCCTCAGTGAGCCAATGCAGTGTGTACACACACACTGGCACAGATCAGTAAGAAAAGAATGACAGCAGTCATTTACATGGGCTCTTGAGGATCGGTAAGAGCAGAGCAGAGAACTTGTACACCACTGTAGTCCAGCCAGTTTGGCTGGTAAGTGTATTCTTCTTTTTTTTCATTTAACCCTTTGAGTGCCAGTTGGGCAGGCAAAACATTGCAAAGCAATGCATTGTGTACCCTATTGGCAGGCAGTCAAATGGTTAATAACACAAAGATCTCCGGGTGACCCTATGATAAAAGTTCCCAGCTATGTTAATGACCCATATGAATTTTGTCCTTGTGCCTGTGATGAGGAGGTAACATCTTCACTCATTCCTGGATGTCCTCGTGTCAGTGGGGGCTGACATGACTGTGGTTGGCAGTTGTGTTTTTGCACAGAAGCAGGCAGACTGCATGATCCTACTTATCACTGTATTGCTCTAATATATCGGTGTATATGCAAATGTATCAAGATGCAGCAGATTGTAACCCTTTGAGTGCCGGAGGGGTACGCAACGCATTGCAGAGCAATTCATTGCGTACCCCCTCTTGCACTCAAAGGGTTAATTATATTAAAAACTACACAAAAGAAAATTTTTTCTAGTGGTAATAATTGTCCACTGTAGTTTTGTGTCACAGTTACTTGGTTGATTGTGACACAAAACTAATACGTGCAATTATTACCACTAGAAGAATGTTCTTTTGTGCAGTTTAAACCTTTATTGACTACACTGAGAAGGAATGGCCATTAGAGAGTTTAGATTACTGTATGCAGTGTGCAGAGTTTGGGGTTCTGTGGTCATGTGTCACAGTTACCTTATATCCAACGACGTCTGGTGGGTTGACGCAGGTAGTGTATGGCCTGGAAGGTCGCCGCTGCATCATCCCATGCGTCACTTCTGGGACTGGGTCTGGGCGCGCTGGATGCCTTCAGCAGTCGCCCATGTCCTCGTGCTAAGCAGACATGCTCCCCGAGATGACGCGGTGATGGGTCTGAGGGTTGGCGCAGATTGGCTTCATGCATCACTTTTGGGCTCGTGGTTGCCAGAATGAAGCAGGGAAGGTTTGGAGAGTGACACATCGCTATCCCATGCGTCACTTTCGGTTCTTCTCCCAGTTTCCCTTACGTTGGTGTTCAGTGCAGTCATTATTTCTGTTGGTCCTGTATCCTGTGTATGACCTGGCTTGTCTGATCATTCTCTCTGTGCGCTCCTTTTTGTCTGAGATATCCTATCTGGTGCAGACCTGTGGCTCTGGCTGACTACCCGCTCCGTGAATGACCCTTGCTTGTCTAACTAATCCATTCTGGTGCTGACCTGGGGCTTTGTCCAACTATCCTCCCAGTGTTGCCTTCTTCCCCTGGACATCCTATCTGGTGCAGACCTGGGGCTCTGGCAGACTCCGGCCTTACTGACTGAAGGGGTGGCGAGAAGTGACTCCTGTTCTGGGAGCGGAGCTGGGTAGAACCAGAAAGTCTGCGGCCTCAGTGATTGCAAGAGCAGCCCCATAGCTTGCTAAGGTCGGGTACAAATCCTGTCCCTAGCAATCTATAGAAGCTGAAGATGTGGCATACGGGACTGGGGAGTTATGCATTAAGGTGGGATAAAGTGGTGATAAAGGGGAGATCACTTTTCCAGTGTGATAAATTCTCCAATTCTATGTTATTCTGTGGGGTCTATGCATTATGATATCTCAAGAATATACATAGAATAACATAGGAACTGGAGAAGTAATATCACTGGAGAAGTGATCTTTGTTTTATCCTCTCTTTATCACACTTTAGTGCATCTTCCCCACTGAAGTGCAAGACTATCAAAATAGTAAACACATTCAGGTATGTGCTGCATGCAGGACTCCTTCCTACATAAGTGCTTGTGTTAATCAAACTGGAAACTCTTATTGCTATAGGTAAAGTTCAGTTTTGAAAGGGTATGTTTAAAGCAGAACTATCACCCCAAATAAAAGCAGAACTATCACCCCAAATAAAGCCCCCCCCCCAATAATTAGTCATATAGCGATAAGCTTAGAAATAGTATTATTACCCAGCATGAGTACAGCGTTATTAAGAAATTCTACTTCATCTGAGAGCGATGGCCAGGCATCAGCGCAGACATCTTGGCTTAGAGACATCTGCGAGCCTGCTCTATCAGTCCTGGTCTTCTGCATTGTACCTTAAGGTACAGGCGTGTAGATGCCTCTATAGCAAAAAGCCTGGCTTTCAGTCTCAGATGAAGCAGGATTACTTAATAAAGCTGTACTTATGCTGGATAATAGTACTATTTCTAAGCTTATCGCTATATGACTGTTACAGTTAGCAAGCAAGACAAAGGGCTCGATTTAAAGCCAACCGTTAAACCAGCCGCTAAGTGAAAAAGGCACATCGCTCGCAAATAATACAGGAGTTACGGCAGATTCAATAGCTACTCTACAAGAATAGCTATCGAGCGTAGGCACACAAAAAACACGTAACACAAAACCCGTTGTCGCTCATGTTAATGCACAACGGGCGGACAAATCACACGATAACTGAGCTCCAAACAACATGTAACATAACGGCTGCCGTTGTCAAGCAACCATGATTGATGCCAAAACAAATTCAAACACACATCCAATCCCAAAGCCCCAATGTATCAAATAACTTCAAATACACCTATATATACCCAAAAATAACCGCCACACACTGTCTGTTATCGAGTTCTTCAGAGCCAGATATCAGGACCCAGGAGCGGAGGATAGTCATTAGAGAGAGGGAGACAGGAGCGTTCATTGGAGGTAGAGGAGGTTTGGAGTTTGGAGAGAGGAGAGCATTGCACAGAATACGACACATAACACACCTTTGCACATATTACATACACACATACAAACACATACACATACATACACATAGTCCTTTTATTTTATAACACCTTACACATTTTACTTTTTATTTTGACAGTGTGAATCTGGGAGTGAAAGTGTGTGACAGAGAGTGACTGGATCGAGTGTGTCTGTGAGGGCCTGTGGGAGTGCCTGGGTGTGACTGGGTGAGTGATGGCAAGGAGAGGAGGACAGGAGAGAGGGTTGGGGAGAGTAGTGGAGGAGGAAGAAGCTCAGGAGGGGATCCCTCAGCAGAGCAGGGGTGGGAGAGGGAGATCCGCAGGGCGGAGGGGGACCAGGCCCACAAGAGCAGGAACACGCAGGACAGTGACAGAACCTGCAGTGGGACGAGGGGTAGTTCCTGGGGAGCACCCCACACAGGCAGGGTCAGACCAGGCAGGGCACTCCGGCTCTGAATCCTCCCATGCCGGAGCTGATGAGGGCGGGATCAGGGATCCCAGATATAGTGAGGAAGAGAACACGGCTCTTGTGGAAGCTGTCCTGGAGAGGCAGAGTGTTCTCCACCCGACGGCAAAGGTCCCTGGCCTGGCAGCGCGGAGGAAGGCAGCCTGGAATCAGATCTGCAGCCGGGTGAACGCGGTGGCAACATGCAGACGGGACGTGGAGTCTGTGAAGAAGAGATGGGGCGACTGCCGGAGGGTGGTCAAGAACAAGATGTCTGACATGGCCAAGCAAGCCCGAGGCACCGGAGGTGGCCCATCTGTGCCCATCACATTCTGCGGCTGGGAGGAGATGGTGCGGCAGAACATGTCCCCGACCATGATCGAGGGGGTCGTGGGAGGAACTGACACTGGGGATGAGAGGAGCCTCCACACTACCGGTAAGTGCAACACTACAGAACAACACACTACAGCAACCAACACCAGCTGCACACACACTCACACCTCAACACATGGCCATCACTCAGCCATACAACTGCACCAACACAGCACCATGAGGGTTACAAAAAGGACACAACACCTGGACAAATGGCAACGTCCAACTTGGGACAAACCTGTCAAAGTCCTACTTCAACCCTCCTGTCGCTGTGCTCATTACACACAATACACAAACCTTCATTTTCAAATTGTCGACTGTCATAGATCATCACTGTTCACACACAATGTCACCCATGTCCCCACCCCCACCCTAACCCCTTGAGTGCTAGAGGGATCATCAATGCATCGATCAACAATGCATTGGCAACCCCTCTGGGACTCAAGGGGTTAACCTGACAACAAACAAGTCAATAGGACAACGATCACATGCCACACAGGGGACATTCACTAAGCGGTGACAAACAGATGGTGGACACAAAGTAACCCTCACACACCCTCACTTCACCAGTACCAGTGTTAGTCCATGGAGAATATGCCAAAACAAGAATCAAGTTCATAGGGTCCCATTGTACAGACTCCATGGAAAACACTGGAAATGGGGAAAGGAGATCACTGGAGAAGTCACCATCATGTTCATTTCATCAGTTCAACATCACCGCTTACTGAATCACAAAAGGGGGCATCAGATCACACATCACAGTGTCACACAGAATAAATGCTCGTAGGTGCAACACACAGGCCGAAAACTATTTTACAGAATTCAAGCTGGAAAAAGTAGGCATTGGTGTTGTGGCTGCAATCATTTACTCTGACTTGAAATGACATATCCCATATCTGATTCCCACATGGATCCACAGGGGTGCTGATGCCATGGATCGATGGTACACCAGCATCGCTATGCAGGATACATATGGGAAACAAATAGCAAACATTGTACCTTGGTCACCAACAGGCCATGACTGATGGATATCTAGGACTGAGTACGGTTGCCTCACACAGAAGGATGGATGGGCTCATACACAGACAAAAAAACAGGCCTCAATCAAAGATATCCCTCACTACTGGCTGGATTGTTGCCCTTAGGATTCAAATGTTACTAAATATGTTCCAACATGATGTGAACACAGAGATCACTTCACTGGATGTGATTGCCTTACTGGCCAGATATGTGCACCCATCACATATCAACCTACATTGCTACCATCCAAATACACATACATAGTATATCACACCCTACGTAGATGGGATATACGAGGTATGTTCATATCCATCATATCAATACAATGTCTTGTTGGATGGGTGCACATATATAGCCAGTAAGGCAATCACACCTAATGAAATGCTCTCTGGCATCACATCTTGGAAGGATATTACTCCATCCATATGAAGGGTACATATCCACATACATATATCACCATTTCTACTTGTGTGTCACTGTAATGGGATAGCAATGGGTAATGTCATCATGATGTCATATCATTGCCATCGTTAACAGATGTGTCTTGATCTAAGTCCCATCCCTCCAACACTCATGGTTATACAGATATTGCTCCATGTGACAGGTGAAGATATCCATCATTTGACCACACGGAGGCTCTTCAGCAGAGCCAAAGTCACAACATATAGAGAGAAATACCTCTTTGGAATGGTCCACAGAGTGTGCTTGTAAATCATGCACACCCTGTACACCATTCCAATTAAGTATTGTTCTCTAAATGGGTTGATTTTGTCTCTGCTGAAAATCCCTCGTGTAGACAAATGACTGAAATCTACATCCGTCACATAGAGCATTATCTGAACAACCATGAGGGTAGGAGGGATAGGACTAACAGAGAACAACATCTGTTCCCACAATGTCTACAATCTGACATCAAGGTGGACTTAACCTTTGCCACCCCCCTGGAGGGATAGCCATCCCTACAAGTTGTGAAGACAAATATATGTTGTTGGATCCCCCCCCCCCCGAGTTAAACAATGGTATTCGTACTGCTGAAAGGTGTGTTGATGCAAAAGGTATCACAGCTCAGACATGGATATGTCAGGGGCAATATCCCAGTGGCCTGATATTGTACAGTGGTGCTGTTACTACACAATCATATGGACAGCTCTGGTACAGGGACCAGATATCTACATGGGAGGGTGTAGCAACAGCCCCACTGTACTATTTCTGGACACTGTGATATTGCACCTCAAAATGAAACCTTCACCCGTAATAACTCAAACAACACCTTTCAGCAGTGGGAGTACCCTTGTTTACCCAGGGGGATTAACACAAACACATATATTTTTCTTCCCCACATATCAAAGTAGAATTGTCTCCACAAACATATGGCTAAGGTCACTAATCACAACATCTTCTTCCTCCACACAGCTTACGGCCGTCAAGCCCAGCGGGAGACAGTGGAGGAGGCTATGTCACCCCCCAGTGAGGAGGACACAGAGGAGGGGACCAGCCGGTGGTCACCTTACCCACCATCACCATCCCCTCCAACACAGGCTGCATCACCACCTACTGCACCACCCCAGGCTGCACCACCCCTTCCAGCTGCACCACCACAGGCTGCACCACCCCTTCCAGCTGCACCACCACAGGCTGCACCACCCTTTCCAGCTGCACCACCACAGGCTGCACCACCCCTTCCAGCTGCACCACCACAGGCTGCACCACCCCTTCCAGCTGCACCACCACAGGCTGCACCACCCTTTCCAGCTGCACCTCCCCAGTACAGTGGCTGGATGCCACAGGAGGAGAGGTGGACACATCCATCCACCTCCACCAGCTACTACCCTCCATCAGCAGCACCACCACCGCCAGGGAGGCAATGGCTGCCAGGGACAGTGGCCAACACCCAATATGGGCCATATGCCTCCCAGATCAACCCACCCTCCTGGATGGCTCCACAGCATGCCCCAAGGTATGATCCAAGGTGGGGTCCCACCACCTATCAGTGGCCACCATATGACCCTTGGCCACTGGACTACACACACCTGGGCCTGATTGGTGAGCCCCAGCGCCCCCTACCCAGGGACATATTCACACCTCCACCAGCACACACATCTCTGGGCAGCTCTGCATCACTTGATGTGGTGGGCATATGCCCATCATCTGCACCAGCCACTCCAACAGCAGCCACAGCACCCTCAGCAGCAGCAGAGGATATAGCACCTCCAGCAGCAGAGGAAACAGCACCTCCAGCAGCAGAGGAAACAGCACCTCCAGCAGCAGAGGAGGAAACAGCACCCTCAGCAGCAGAGGAAGAAACAGCACCCTCAGCAGCAGAGGAAGAAACAGCACCCTCAGCAGCAGAGGAAGAAACAGCAGCACCAGGGACACCGGGCACATCCACCTCCAGCACCGCACGCTTCACAGGGATGGAGGCGGAGTGTATGGCCCTTCAGAGGAGACTACTCCGGTCGAGCAGGAGTACTGACAGCAATATCACCAGGAGCAGGAGGCAATCCAGGAGGAACATTGTCCAATTGGAGAGCAGGATCCAAGGTTTGGAGTCGGAGGTGTCCAGGGGGAATACACTACTCCAGCAGCTCAGGACTGGTGTGATGGACATGTTAACACAGGTCCTTGTGGAGCTGAGGGAGATAAACCGCAGGGAGAACCTGAGGATGGAGAGGGAGAACTTGCGTTCCACTGAGGGGTCTACTGCAACCACCACCCCCTCTAGTGTTACCCCTGAAGCAACACCTAGGGGGCAGAGGGTTACCAGGAGATCCACAAGGGCATCCACCTCTGGCACCCAGGCTAAGGCCCCCCACCCAAAGAAGAAAAAATGAAAGGCCCAACCTGTTAAGTTTCCCCTCAATAAAGAAAACATTTTTTTTTGTAATTCCAGTCTGATCTGTTGTGTCTTCAGTTATGGATTGGGTGGCAGGGTTGTCTCCAATGCATTGCCATACAATGCAGTGAACACAACCTCTGCCTATGTGAAATGTTAGTGGGATGCTACAACATGTGTTCACACACACACCGTTGTACAAATTCAACTTGTAATACATCCCTGGAGCCATATTACACCACTGTGTTATATGGCGGTGTTGTGTGTTGAATTTGAACAACAAAACATACCCCTTAGCACAACAAATTGTACAACACTGAACATTTGTCTACATCATATGCTGTGTTTAACCCTTTGAGTGCCAGAGTGGTAGACAACGCATTGTCAAGAAATGCGTTGGGGACCACTCTTGCACTCAGTGGGTTAATGGGATAACCAGACAAACAGCTCTGTGATTTAGCAGGGACATTATAAGCAGGATAGATAAATGGGACATGTATCCATGTTGTCTTGGATTCACACACTCATTGTGCAACTGACTTACTGGAGAAGCCAATGTTTTTAACCTAGGATTTCAACGTGTAGCACACACATTGATATCCTGGGCTGAGCATTGGGGTCTCCTGTAAGTTGAGTTGCTGTTTCCCTAAGGGTGTAACAGACTTCACCAGTGATAACACATGTCCACTTAGTCTGGTTGTTCGTTAGCCCATGTACTGAGATATGTCAAAGTGGAGCAAAATCTCCGAACATGGATTATACTGAGCAATACAGATACTGTGGACAGGTATTCACTGTGGAAGTATGTCCCCTGTATCACCTCTTCATCACTCCCACAACACATTGGTGCATCACTGCCACCATCATCTGTTTGCATGGATACATCACAGAGTCCAGTCACTGGCAAACAAGTGGTGGACTCCTGTGATGTGGGTGTTGCCTTTCCATGTATGGGGCATACTCTACCCTGGGTGTGGTAACACATTGACATATGTGTTCTCAAATATATCCTCCTACAGACACAGATAGAATGGTGATGGTTCATCTTTATTGTGTCTCAAAGTACATTAGAATGTACATGTGTTTTGTGTGTGTATTGCCTATATGCATTGAACACCTGTATGAGAACACTAAATGTACTTTGAAACTAAATTGTAATACTTCAGTAACACTGCTGCCCTGCTCATGTGTTGTCCATGAGGTTTGACAACTCTGTAGCTGAGCATCCTGACTGTACAGGTTAAAACACTCAAGAATTAGTGTTTTCTGTGTCTCTATGAGAATGTTCCAGTAGAGGTTTGTGTGAACCTCAGGTCAAACTTTGCATCACCAACAACATCACCATAAACAGCAAGGGGTGATCTTCATGAAGGTGTTGTCAAGACATCAATCCAGTCACATGGAAGATCTTCAGTTCAAGGATGGATCATGTTACGGATGCCTGCGGGACAAGAGGACAGGATTTGGAGCAGTAGACCTGAACTGATCATCAAGCAACAACAATTTAGTCTTTTTCATCCCCTCAGTTTTCACAGTTACAGGTGAGTGCACAAACCATTGCTTGACAATGTGTTGTGTACTCATCTGTAACCAATTCTGTGGGGAACTAAGGACATGTGCATCAGTCCTAGGGATATGTGCCCCTGACATGTATACACACATTAACAAGTGTTCTGAGAGCTCCATGGAAGTAATGACATTGTGCTGCCACTGTGAAAGTGACAGTGGCAGCCCAATGTCATTTGTTCCATGGAACTGTTAGGACACATTTGTTGATGTGTGTATTCATGTCAGGGGCACATACGTCTGCACACTCACAGGTCTGCATGGAGTCCGTGGTAATCTGATCTACGTCTCATGACCTCTACATTGTGTGCCCATACCACTGTACATCCACCCCTGTGCTGCTCTTCTCAGCTGTAGCACAGTACAGGTCCCATATTGAGTCTGATGTCCCTTCTCATGCAAATCATTAGATAATACTCTTTCACTACTGGGCTAGCATGGTTGTTCAGGCTCTAATCATGGCATATCCAGTTAGTTGCTGTCAATCAAGCCGTGTAAGGTGATGAACATGGGTAATATGTTGTACCTTGTTTCTCCTGGGGGTGTGCGTGATATCCTTGGGGTCTGTATGTCAACGTGGAGAGTGGAATGGAGGATGGTTGTTGAGTCCACACACACAATTTTCCACGTCCACTGCCAGTGCAGTGCTGTGTCACTGTTCCTGTGGGGTGAGACAGAACAAAATGTGCAGTGTGGTTAGTGTCACAGGACTGCTGGGGGACTTGCATGGATTGTTTGCATGCCTGTGTTATACTCACAGGTGAAGTATTCCGTGATGAGCCTGTCTCTGATCTGTGCCCCTCTCATGGTCTCCTCCACATGCCCGATGTCCATGGCCACTTCCTGTATGGGGGGGTCCGGGATGTGCTCCAGCAGCCTGGTGTCCACTGCGATATTGTGCAGTATTGCGCACGCCACAATGATGTCACACACCTTAGCCGGTGCATACTGCAGTGCTCCCCCAGAGTGGTCCAGACATCGGAATCTTGACTTGAGGAGCCCAAATGTCCGCTCAATAGCATTCCTGGTTCTGGCATGAGCCTGGTTGTAGCTTTCCTGGGCATGTGTTTGGGGATTGGCCAGAGGGGTCAGTAGCCAGGACTTGCATCCATAGCCAGCATCACCTGTGTAATGTGAGTGACATGGTGAAACAGGGAGCACATGTTGTGTGAATGATGTTTTGTGTGGTGGACGTAGTAGGTGTGGGTCAGGTGCATGCTGAGCTGAGTGGTGTGTACGCCTGTGTATGTGGTGTGATTTTGTTTTGTGAACTCACCCAGTAGCCATCCCCCTGTAAAGGTTCCATTCTCAAAATCTCTGTGGACTGAGGAGTTTTGTAGAATGTATGCATCATGTGTGCTGCCAGGATATTTTGCACAGACATTCATGATCCTCATGTTGCTGTCACACACCATCTGCACGTTGATGGAGTGGAAGTTCTTCCTGTTGATGAATATCTGTGCGTCACGTGCTGGGGCCTTAATCCGGACATGGGTGCAATCTATAGCACCCATGACCCTGGGCATGCCTCCCTTTGCGTAAAAGGCCTGCTTGACGTGTATCCAGTCCATGTCGGTGGTGGGAAAATGTATATGGGTACTGGCCTTGCTTTTGAGGGCTGGCAGGACCTGGGCCAGCACTCTGGAGAATGTGGCCTGTGACATGCCAGATGCGTAACCCTCAGTGGACTGGAAGGCCCCGCTTGCCATGAAGTGTATGGCACAGAGTAGTTTCTGCAGGCCAGTTAGGGCATGGTTGTGGATGTAGATGGGATCCACCTGCTCCTTGATGACCTCATACAAGGCAATGATGCTGTCAGGCCTCAACCTGTAGCGATCAATGACCTCGTCATCAGCCATTCCAAAGAGTGTGACCCTTGGGCGGTATACCCTGGGCCTTGGTGGTCGTCTATACATCCTGTGCCCTCCAGGTGGGGATGGACTCCTGTGTGGCTGGTGAGCCAGAGCCTCCTCACTTGCAACAGGTGAAGGCTGTTGATGAGGCGTGCTTGGGGTTTGCTGATGTTCCCTAGCTCTCTCCCTTGCACGCCTTCTACGCAGTCTTCGCAACAATATGTAACCCAACATACTGTTTGCTCTCTCTGTATCTGTTTCTATCTATCTGTATCTATCTGTCTCTCTCTCTCTCTCTCTCTCTCTCTCTCTCTCTCTCTCCCTCCCTGAGTGGAAAACAAGCCACAAGTGAGTGTGTTGAGTTGTCCCTTTAAGTACTTGCTAGGGCGTTGTGTAGGTGTGGTGATGAGGTGAGTGCTGACCAATGGTGAGTTGTTTGTGTCCAGGTAAGTGTTTGCAGGTGTGTGTGTGTTATAAGATGTGGTGTGTTGTGCTTGTTCTGTGTGTGCCATTTGCGGGCGTGCAGTTGTGGGGTGCAGGTCGCGTGTTGATGTTTCCCAGGTGAGCTTGTATTTGCAGGGTCCGCTTTGTGTTATGACCCCCATTGTTCCGTGCCATGTTGTGTTGTTGTTTTTTTGTGTGTCATTGTTCCTGTGGTGTTGGTTGTTGTTTTGTGTGTAGTGATTTGTGTTGTGTGTGCATGTTTTTGTGTTGTTTTGGCATTGCACGGGTTAATTTTCCCATTTACATGGTTGTGCGGTAAGCCTTTTGTGTGTTTTCCTCTGTAACGGGTGTTTAGTTTTGGCCGTTAAGTGTCTAACGTGTATGAGAAGTGGGTCTTAACTTTTAGCCGTTAGGTGTGTCTTTTTTTCAGCCGTTATCAGTACCGCAAGCCTTTGAATAGCTCTGGGGTATGTTGTTCCATGCGTCTGAATGCACGTAAGTGTATCGGCCGTAGGAATTGTGCAACTGCCGTTAGCTGTTGTTTAGACGGATCTTTGAATTGCAACATGACACTTAACGCACCCGTTAGTGATTTTTTTGGTTAACGGCTGCCTTTAAATCGAGCCCAAAGAGTCATACTGTTTAGTTAAAATCACCTTTATTAGAATAATAGGTAGCAAATTAAGTAATAATTATACTAATACAAGCAGAGGGTGACTGGAGAGGCTTGAGACTCTATCAGGAATAGGAGCCTGCCAACATCAACCACAACTGCTGGAGACTAGGCCGGAGCCAACTGGTAGTCTCAAAAGTGACAAGTGGAACATAGAACAGGACCCTAAGTTTCCCGCTAGGTACCAACAATGGAGAACACTGACTCAGGCCTGCAGTCAGTTGGGAAGATATGGTCTTCAATACAGATGGCAGCAATGGAGACTACTGACTCTAGCCTGCAGTCACTTGGAAAGAGCTCGTCTCCAATACGGATGGCAAAAATGGAGACTACTAACTCATGCCTGCAGTCAGTTGGAACGGAGTCTGCCAGAGCCCCAGGTCTGCACCAGGATGGATGTCTTGTGGGAAATGGGGCAATACAGAGTAGCCAACAGACAGAGCCACAGGTCAGAACCAGTTAGGATAGTCAGACAAGCCAGGGTCATACACGGAGCGGCTCTTCAGCCAGAGCCACAGGTCTGTACCAGATAGGATGTCCACAAGGAGTAGGCAACACTGGGAGGATAGTCACACAAGCCAGAGTCATACACGGAGCGGGTTGTCAGCCAGAGCCACAGGTCTGCACCAGATTGGATGTCTAATGACAAAGGAGTGCACAGAGAGAATGGTCAGACAGAGCCATAGGTCAGCACCAGAATGGATGGTCAGACAATCCGGGTCATACACAGGATACAGAAACAACTGTAACAAGGACTGCACTGAACAACAATGTAAGGTGACTAAGAGCAAGGAAGTAGAGGGGAGGAGACTGACCAGGCTACTCAGTATAAAGTTGAGGCCTGCGTCACTACACAGCCACGCACCCGAAAGTGACAAATCTAGCCGAGATGCGTCCAATCTCCGTCTCAACCCTGCGTCACTCAGAGCCGCTGAAGTGCCTAGTCAGAGGACATGGACGGCCTCTAAGGACGCAAGATTCACCCAGTCCCAGCACCCAAAGTGCCGAATGGAACAATACCGAGGCGTTATTTAGAGCCATACTTCTCCAGCGTCAGCCACAGTGGCGGCACTGGATATAAAGTAACTGTGACAGTACCCCCCTCTCAAAGGCCCCTTCTCCGAGGGTCCAGTTGGGGTTTGTTCAGAAAATGGGCACGAAATCTGCGCACCAAGAGAGGAGTGTGAACATCACTGGCCGGTCTCCAGGAGCGCTCTTCTGGACCATAGCCCTTCAAGTGTATCCAGTATTGCAGTCGCCCTCTGACCCACCTGGAGTCCAAAATACTCTGTACTACAAATTCCTCATGATTGCCGACCCTGACCTGAGCTAGCTGGACTGTACTAGTGGTAAAATGGTTACAAATCAGAGGTTTGTGTAAGGAGACGTGGAACACATTATGGATGGTAATGGAGGCGGGAAGCTCCAAAGCATAAGCCACAGGGTTGATTCTGTGCAGCACACAGAATGGACCAACAAATCGAGGAGCCAGTGTATTACAGAGAACCTGGAGGATAAGATCCGGGATGACGGCCACACCCTCTCCCCGAACCTGGAAGGTGGGTGCCAGCAAACGTCTACTGTATCACAGTGCCTGTGATTCCTGTCACTCTCAGTTGTGGATGTCACTGATTTGCTGACTGAGTTTGACCCACCTCCTGATGACCTTTTTATACCTGGCTATCACATATGTCAGATGCCCTTTCGTGGTGTTCCTGAGCCAGTAGTGCTGTTGCTGTGTTCCTGTATTCTGAGTTCCTGTGTACCGATTCGGCTTGCCCTGACCATTCTCCAGTGTTCCTGCTTGTGTATGACCCGGCTCGTCTGCGTACCACCCTTGGATCCTGACTCGGCTAGTTTGACGTTCCTGCCTGTGTATGACCCGGTCCGGCTGACTTCCTGCTCCGAAGATCGACTTCCAGCTTGTTCCAGTGACCTGTGTTCCAGTTGTCGCCGCCGCAACATTTTCCAGTCCCTGCTGACCACGTCTGTGCCACTGCCTTGCCTGGTGCTTCCTTCGATAGTGCTGTGCCTCATACTAGTGCAGAGCTGTGTGTATTCTGTGGGCCTTCCTCTCCTTGCAGAGCCTGACGGTAGCGCTGAAGCCTCGAGTACCGTTGCAGAGCCTTGCAGTAGCGCTGAAGCCTCGAGTAAACGTGCATTTTAACTCTTGCAGTGCTGCCTCGAATTCACTCTCTCTATCTCCTGTACGAGCCTCGTTACCAGTGATACTGCTGCTGAGTTGGCCGCTCTCCGTCGGCAACTCTAGTCTAACGTTGCAGAGTGTTCACATAGTTTGGGCCGTTTGGGTGCTTAAGGCTCTCCGGTATTGGTTACCGACGATATCATTGACACAGAGTGTTGGCAGAAAGGCTTCAGTGTTGGCTGATCCGGTACTACGCCCGAGGGGGCTAGTGGCTCTGGCTCTAGTATTACTGCATTCGATTACACCTGAGGAGGCTATTAGCTCTTGCATTGCAGGCCGGTTTCCGTTACGCCCGGAGGGGCTATTCGCACTTGCACATAAGAAAGCAGTTCCTGTAGCTACGCCTGTGGGGGCTAAGTTGTTACCCATTCTGCTTACTATCAAACACCTTGGCAAGGCAGCTCGACCCTCAGCACTTGATGAACATTGTCTGTACAGCACAGCCTATTTAACATCCAGGGCGTGTCAAACCTCCACATCTGAGACTGACTGTTATCTGGACTTTAACCCCTTGGGGGTCAATATCATCCTAGTGCATACTGATTTGCATTTATGTCCATTATGCTATTACCCTTGTAATATCTCAGTTTACTTTATCTGTGTATTACCTACCGCCTCTAGAGGGCGTAACTGTGCATTATTCACTTTAATAAAGTGTGTTTTATTTTCACTTATTGGTCTGAGAGTCCTAAAAAAACGTAACAGTACGAAAGGGCCATGACCTCAGACGGTAAGGGTGAAAGTAATACTCTGAACATCCACTGGAGAATGGATGTCCCGGAGCAGCGCCTGGACCAATTGGCACTGGCTCTACAAACGTTACTCGAACGTACAGTACATTTGGACAAATCTGGTCCTAATCCGGTGGTCCCCCCAGTCATGACACCGGAGAATCCCTCTGTATCTCTCAGTACTAACACAAGAGGGTTAACGGCAGCGGTACCGTTACCCCTAAGATATGATGGCGAACCCTCCTTATGCAGAGGCTTTATTAACCAGTTGGAGATATTTTTGGAATTGGCACCCCAGGCATTTCCTAACGACCGTAGCAAGGTCGGCTTTATGATATCTCTGTTGACGGGCAAAGCTTTGGCATGGGCAAATCCGTTATGGGAGAATGCCAGACCCTGCACACTGAACTTTAGAGAATTTGTGGTGAAGTTCAGACGTGTGTTTGAGGTTCCTGGCAGATCTGCCTTTGCTGCCAAAAGGCTGATGGAGATTCAGCAGGGCGAACGCACTCTGGGCGAGTATGCTATCGAATTCCGGACCTTGGCAGCAGAGGTAGGCTGGAACGATGAGGCCTTACTTGCTGCCTTTACTCAGGGTCTCGCTGAACAGATTAAGGACGAGATAGCAGCTCGAGATGTACCCAGCGAGCTGGATGAGTACATTGACTATGTCATGTTAATAGATTCTCGCATCCGTGAGAGACGCTTGGCTAAGAGGACCAAAGCAAAGAGTTATGGCCAGAACCAGTTCCTTAATCCACCCACTCCACCCGTTCAACCTGTGTGAACAGCTGACGGCACTGAACCTATGCAAGTAGGTTTTACTAGGCTCACTAAGGAGGAGAAGCTGTATCGTAGAAGGCAAGGCTTATGCCTATATTGTGGCAAACCGGGTCATTTATTACGCAATTGTCCTGTAAGGCCGGGAAACGAACGCACCTAGGGTACCTTGGGGGACAGGCCCTAGGTGGTGTTGAACAGTCCCTAGATACTTGCACCACTAAACCCACCATCCAGGTGGCTTTTGCTTGGACTGATAAAGTCATAGAAGTCCTAGCATTAGTGGACTCCGGGGCAGCCGGATACTTCATGGATCAGTCCTTTGCTGAGTTTCAGGGCATTCCGTTATGTAAAAAGGACTCTCCTGTGGCTATAGAGGCCATTGATGGCAGACCCCTGGATCCTGCTTTCATTACGTTCGAGACAATCCCAGTGACTATGACTGTGGGGGCTTGTCACAGGGAGCAGATACAATTTCAGATCATTCGTTCCCCACATCATTCAGTTATTTTGGGGTTCCCATGGTTGCAAACACACAATCCCCAATTTGACTGGCAAAGGTGTGAAGTTAACTCTTGGTCGGAGTACTGTAACAAGAATTGTCTCTCTCTTCCAGTTAAGATTATGTGTACCTCTCCAGCTGTGCCAACAGAATATGGGCAATTCAGTGACGTGTTTAGCAAAGGAGAGGCCAGCGCATTACCTGACTATAGGCCATACGATTGCGCCATTGATTTGTCTCCAGGGGCCGTGCCTCCTAGGGGACGTACTTACCCACTGTCCTGTGAGGAAAATAGGGCAATGGAGGAGTATATCACAGATGCCCTGGAGAGGGGAATCATTCGTAAATCTACATCTCCGGCTGGTGCCGGATTTTTTTTTGTTAAAAAGAAAAATGGGGAACTCAGGCCTTTCATTGACTACCGTGGGCTGAATAAGCTGATGCCCAAGAACGCCTATCCCATTCCACTTATTACAGAATTATTCGACAGATTAAAGGGCTCTTCGATCTTTACCAAACTTGACTTGCGAGCCGCCTATAATCTAGTCAGAATTAAAGAGGGTGACGAGTGGAAAACGGCATTTAATACCAGAACAGGGCATTATGAATATCTGGTGATGCCATTCGGCTTATGCAATGCGCCTGCAGTATTTCAGGAATTTATTACCGATATTTTACGTGACTTGCTCCAGTCCTGTGTGGTAGTATATCTAGATGATATATTAATTCACTCTGCTAACCTTGCCCAACACATTAAAGATGTCTCAGAAGTCTTGCTCCGACTTCGTAAGCACATTATTCTGTAAACTAGAAAAGTGCGAATTCCATACTTCTCAAGTACCATTCCTGGGGTTCATTATATCCAAAAGTGGCATTGCCATGGATCAGGAGAAGTTGGCAGCGGTTCTGCAATGGCCTCGGCCTAAGGGGTTAAAGGCCATTCAACGATTCCTAGGTTTTGCGAATTATTATAGGAAGTTCATCAAGAACTTTTCCACGATTGTAAGACCATTGTCAGATATGACTCATAAGGGCACTTCTCCCTCTCAGTGGTCTGAGGCAGCTGAAAACGCATTTGTTACCCTGAAATCTGCCTTTGCATCTGCTCCTGTACTGTCCCACCCTAATCCCTCCCTGCCGTTTACTTTGGAGGTTGACGCTTCACATGTTGGGGTTGGGGCGGTGCTCTCCCAACGTCCTGTGGGAGGTGGCGCTTTAATGCCTTGTGGGTTCTTCTCAAAGAAATTGTCCAGCGCCCAGAGTCATTACGAGATTGGCGACAGGGAACTGTTGGCCATCATACTGGCACTAAAGGAGTGGCGACATCTCTTGGAGGGCACTCAGACTCCAGTACTAATTCTTACTGACTATAACAATCTGACTTATCTCTCAGAAGCCAAAAGACTGTCTTCTCGACAGGCCAGGTGGGCGCTGTTTCTGTCTCGGTTCAATTTCTTAGTATCCTATCTTCCTGGTTCAAAGAATATCAAGGCTGATGCGTTGTCACGTCAGTTCGCTTCTGACACTGAGAGGGAGGAAGTCCCGGTACCCATCATTCAGCCAGATCAGATCCTGGCTACTATTCGTACCACTATAACCTCGCCACTGGGGGAGGAGATACTGGCATCACAATCACGGGCACCTCCTGAAACCCCAGTGGGGAAGTGTTTTGTAGAGGAGTCATTCCGTATCCGTCTGTTGGAGACTTATCACGCCTCTAAAGCGGCTGGGCATATTGGTAGGGACCAACTAGTATGGTCTCTCTCGCAACTATTTTGGTGGCCTACGTTGAGAGCTGACTGCGCCGCTTTTACGGCAGCTTGTACCACTTGTGCCCGTGCCAAGACCCCTAGGCATCTCCCTGTGGGCTTATTACAACCGGTGCCTAACGGAGACCGTCCGTGGTCTCATATATCCATTGACTTCTTGGGAGAACTACCGGCATCTAGAGGTTACAAGTTTATTCTTATGGTGGTCGATAGATTCTCTAAGATGGCACATTTTGTGCCTCTGACTGGCCTTCCATCGGCTCAGGAATTGGCTATAGTTTTTGCCAGAGAGGTGTTCCGTCTGCACGGAGTGCCCAGAGTGATTGTCTCCGACCGTGGGAGCCAGTTCGTTTCTAGGTTCTGGAGGGCATTTTGTGGTCAGATGGGCATTCAATTGTCGTTTTCCTCCGCCTACCATCCCCAGTCGAATGGGGCCGCTGAGTGTGCCAATCAGGGACTGGAACAGTTCCTGCGCTGCTTTGTCACCGATCATCATGATAATTGGGCTGACCTGTTGCCATGGGCGGAGTTTGCCAGGAACTGTGCGGTTAATTCATCGTCCGGGAGCTCCCCGTTTCTCGTGAATTATGGTTTCCAGCCTTGTCTGCTCCCGGACTCCTTTCAGGCGCAGCAGATTCCTGCTCTAGACGAGTATTTGGCACGACTTCATTCCACTTGGGCACAGGTTCAGAGGTCCCTCAGTCAGTCTTTCAGGCAGCAGCAACGACACGCTAATCGCAGACGCCTTCCAGCGGTCTCATTTCAAGTTGGGGACAGGGTATGGCTGTCATCCAGAAACCTCAATTTACAAGTGCCGTCCAATAAACTGGCTCCCCGGTTCATTGGTCCATTTAAGATTATCCGCAAGATTAATCCGGTTTCTTATGCTCTGGAGCTTCCACCCTCTATGCACATTCATAATGTGTTCCATGTGTCACTCCTGAAACCCTTGGTGTGTAATCGTTATACTACTACGCCAGTGATTCCTGGGCCGGTGGACGTCCAGGGCCAAGAAGAATATGAAGTCCAGAGTATTATTGATTCCAGGAGATTTAAAGGAAAGCTGCAATATTTGGTTCATTGGAAGGGCTATGGCCCTGAAGAACGTTCTTGGATTGATCAGGGGGATCTCCATGCACCGAGATTAGTACGCAGCTTTCACTCTAAATATCCTTTGAAACCCAAACCTCAGGCTAGGAGAGGGGGTCTTTGAGAGGGGGGTACTATCACAGTGCCTGTGATTCCTGTCACTCTCAGTTGTGGATGTCACTGATTTGCTGACTGAGTTTGACCCACCTCCTGATGACCTTTTTATACCTGGCTATCACATATGTCAGATGCCCTTTCGTGGTGTTCCTGAGCCAGTAGTGCTGTTGCTGTGTTCCTGTATTCTGAGTTCCTGTGTACCGATTCGGCTTGCCCTGACCATTCTCCAGTGTTCCTGCTTGTGTATGACCCGGCTCGTCTGCGTACCACCCTTGGATCCTGACTCGGCTAGTTTGACGTTCCTGCCTGTGTATGACCCGGTCCGGCTGACTTCCTGCTCCGAAGATCGACTTCCAGCTTGTTCCAGTGACCTGTGTTCCAGTTGTCGCCGCCGCAACATTTTCCAGTCCCTGCTGCCCACGTCTGTGCCACTGCCTTGCCTGGTGCTTCCTTCGATAGTGCTGTGCCTCATACTAGTGCAGAGCTGTGTGTATTCTGTGGGCCTTCCTCTCCTTGCAGAGCCTGACGGTAGCGCTGAAGCCTCGAGTAACGTTGCAGAGCCTTGCAGTAGCGCTGAAGCCTCGAGTAAACGTGCATTTTAACTCTTGCAGTGCTGCCTCGAATTCACTCTCTCTATCTCCTGTACGAGCCTCGTTACCAGTGATACTGCTGCTGAGTTGGCCGCTCTCCGTCGGCAACTCTAGTCTAACGTTGCAAAGTGTTCACATAGTTTGGGCCGTTTGGGCGCTTAAGGCTCTCCGGTATTGGTTACCGACGATATCATTGACACAGAGTGTTGGCAGAAAGGCTGCAGTGTTGGCTGATCCGGTACTACGCCCGAGGGGGCTAGTGGCTCTGGCTCTAGTATTACTGCATTCGATTACACCTGAGGAGGCTATTAGCTCTTGCATTGCAGGTCAGTTTCCGTTACGCCCGGAGGGGCTATTCGCACTTGCACATAAGAAAGCAGTTCCTATAGCTACGCCCGTGGGGGCTAAGTTGTTTCCCATTCTGCTTACTATCAAACACCTTGGCAAGGCAGCTCGACCCTCAGCACTTGATGAACATTGTCTGTACAGCACAGCCTATTTAACATCCAGGGCGTGTCAAACCTCCACATCTGAGACTGATTGTTATCTGGAATTTAACCCCTTGGGGGTCAATATCATCCTAGTGCATACTGATTTGCATTTATGTCCATTATTATCACAGTGCCCGTGATTTGCTGCAGTTCCTTGTCTGTCACCAGTAGGGGGCTTCTATTGGCTGTCTGCAGATAGCCCGCCTCTTATTGACTATTTAAACCTGGATTGGGCACCCTTTGAGTGCCCTTTCGTGTTGTTTCTGACCTTCTTGCTATCACTATGCCAGTGATAGCTGGGCCTCTGTTCCAGTGTTCCTGAGTTCCTGATTTCATGTGTTCCTGAGTTCCTGATCTCTACTGTTCCTGTATCTCCTGCATGCTGAATTGCTCCAGTCCTGGTTCCGGCCTAGTCTCTGGTGTTGCAGTTCCTGCTGAACTTCTTCTCTGCTGTTTCCTGACCTGACTATTCGTTGCTGGTTCCTGTCATCTTATCGCCTGTCTCCAGTTCCTGGCGACCGTCTGCCTGGTCGCGTTGGCGTCATTGCTTGTTACACCAGTGTGCGGTTACTGGTTTGCTCCAAAGCCTATCGGCTCTACAATCCAGTGTTGGTCCCAGCGTGCGGACGCTGGTTTGCTCCAAAGCCTTGCGGCTATACAAACTCACTTGTTACACCAGTGTGCGGTCACTGGTTTGCTCCAAAGCCTCGCGGCTATCCAAACTCGCTTGTTACACCAGTGTGCGGTCACTGGTTTGCTCCAAAGCCTATCAGCTATACAATTCTGTGTTGGTCCCAGCGTGCGGACGCTGGTTTGCTCCTAAGCCTTGCGGCTATACAAACTCGCTTGTTACACCAGTGTGCGGTCACTGGTTTGCTCCAAAGCCTATCTGCTATGCAATTCTGTGTTGGTCCCAGCGTGCGGACGCTGGTTTGCTCCTAAGCCTTGCGGCTATACAAACTCGCTTGTTACACCAGTGTGCGGTCACTGGTTTGCTCCAAAGCGTTGCGGCTATACAAACTCGCTTGTTACACCAGTGTGCGGTCACTGGTTTGCTCCTAAGCCTATCGGCTATACAATTCTGTGTTTGTCCCAGCATGCGGACGCTGGTTTGCTCCAAAGCCTTGCGGCTTAACGAGTCTGTCTATTTGCCATTTTCATCTGACTGCTGCTACTATCTCTGGGCTGCCCTGCCCGGTATTGGTAAGGCCGGTAGAACCTTTTGCCACATTCCATCTGAGGTTGCCTTACCCGGTATTGGCAGGGCCGGTAGAGCCTACATGGTGTATCTATTGGGGCTGCCTTGCCCGGTAATTTGGTAAGGCCGGTAGAACCGTTATGCTATCCCATCTGCAGGTTGCCTTACTCGGTATTGGCAAGGCCGGTAGAGCCTAACATTCTATTTCCTCAGACTGTCCTGTCCGGTATATTGACAGGACCGGTAGAGTCTGCCTTCTGTCTGTGCTATATTCTGTATATATATGTATGTATGTGATTGCCATCCTAAGTTATCAATTTATTATTTCAATAAAATTGATTTTTACCTAAAACTTGTGTCTGAGAGTCATAATAAACCGTGACAATTATGCTATTACCCTTGTAATATCTCAGTTTACTTTATCTGTGTATTACCTACCGCCTCTAGAGGGCGTAATTGTGCATTATTCACTTTAATAAAGTGTGTTTTATTTTCACTTATTGGTCTAAGAGTCCTAAAAAACCGTAACATACTGTCAGCCTGCCTTTTCTGTCACTGCATGGAACCATGTAGGGTATGCTGTACCTGAACCCAAAAGGAACAGAGCCCCCTCAAATGCTCATCAAAAGCCGTAATCTCCTGTGCCTGAAAGACCTCGGGAAGAAACGAGGGTTGAAACCCATAATTAAAGGGATAGTAATACTTAAAATTACTATCCCTCATCTTGTAGGCAATAAAAAATTAAGTAAAATGACAGCAGCGGCATCTCTCAAACCTTTATGGTTTGAGAGATATCTGCTTTCAAAGATCCCTCTCCCCTGACATCAGCATTCTAGCTGACAGCAAGGGAACCCGGTCCCGGGACTGGTGGCGGCTCTACAACAGTGCGGAGATCGCGTTAATAAAAAATAAATCCTTAACCTAAAAGGTCTTCTAGGTGTGCTTGCAACCATAAAGTCTATGGACAAATGGGACCAAGGACGTTCTCTGTTGGCCACAGGTTGAAGGATACCGACAGGCAAATGTCGAGGTGAATTATTTTGAGCACAGGTGGTGCATGCTGTGGTAAAAGCAGTACAATCGGATTGAAGGCTCAGCCACCAGAACAGTCTAGACAAGGACCAAATGAATTGGTCTCGTCCAATGTGACCAGGAATTTTAGAGGCATGGTAAGTCTCAAGCAGTTTAATGACTGAGCGGGGACAAGGAATTTACCACTAGGTTTCTCCATCGGAGCGGATGTTTGAGCGGCCAATATTTCCTCTCCCAGGGGAGATGTAATACACGTACTTATGGTGGCCAGAATTCGAAGAGCCGGAATGATTGGTGTGGGAGGAACCTCCTCCTTTGGCAATTTGCAAAATTGGTGTGATAGGGCATCCGCCTTCACATTCTTAGCGCCTGGAAGATACGAAACCACGTAATTGAGCCTGAATAGGAACCATGCCCATCTACCTTGAAGGGACGATAAGCGTTTAGCCTCGGACAAGTATGTGAGGTTCTTATGATCAGTAAGTTTCAAGATTGGGGAATTGGTACCTTCCAAGAGGTGTCGCCATTCTTTCAGTGCCAATATAATGGCCAGTAATTCTCTGTCCCCAATCTAATATACCATCTCTGCCTTAGATGTTTTTTTTGAGAAATAGCCACAAGGGCGTAAGACCTCCCCTGGGGCCGAGAGTTGAAAAAGGAGGGCGCCTACTCCCATCTCAGATGCATCTACTTCCAGGGTAAAGGGCGGGGCAGGATTTGGATGCACCAAAATAGGAGCTGCTGCGAATGCTGCCTTGAGGTCTTCAACAGCTAGCAACTCTTCAATTCTGTGACCTTGGCACCTGTATGGGTCATATCAGTGACAATAGCCGAGAATTTTTTAAAAAACTTCCAATAGTAATTAGCGAATCCCAAGAATCTTTGGATAGACTTAAGTCCCTCAGGACTAGGCCATTGTAACACTGCGGACAATTTCTGGGGATCCATGGCCAACCCAGACGAGGAAATAATGTAGCCCAGAAAGGTAACCTGAGGTTTGTGAAATTCACATTTCTCCAACTGGCAAAACAAGTTGTTTTCTCTCAATAGACTTAGGGCTTTGGATACATCCGAACGATAAGTCTCCAAAGTAGGAGAATGAATGAGGATGTCATCCAGATAGACCACAACACAACTTTGTAATAGGTCTCTCAGCACATCATTGATAAATTCCTGGAAGACAGCAGGAGCCAGAGGACACGGACAGCAGCTAAGGACGCAAGATGCACCCAGTCCCAGCACCCGATGTGCTGAATGGAATGACGACGAGGCGTCATTTAGAGCCATACTTCTCCAACGTCAGCCACAGCGTCTGAGCTGGATATAAGGTAACTGTGACAATGAGTAATTATTGGGGGGGACTTTATTTGGGGTGATAGTTCCCCTTTAAGCCTTTGCTGGGACCTCTGCTAAGTATAAAACAATGGACCCCTTAACCCTATTGATGCTATAGATATGTCCAACACCAGAGGCATAACTAGAAGTCATGGGACCTTGGTGCAAAAATTACCATGGCCCCCCCACGATACCCACTGGGTATCTCAACATTGCCCCCAATGTCCACCTCTCCATATTGCTCCCAACTCTCCACATTGCCCCCAATGTCCCCCTCTCCACATTGCCTCCAATGTCCTCCTCTTTACATTGCCCCCAATGCTCCACATTGCCCCCAACTCTCCACATTGCCCCCAATGTCCCCCTCTCCACATTGCCTCCAATGTCCTCCTCTTTACATTGCCCCCAATGCTCCACATTGCCCCCAACTCTCCACATTGCCCCCGATATCCCCCTCTCCACATTGCCCCCAACTCTCCACATTGCCCCCAATGTCCTCCTCTTCACATTGCCCCCAACTGTCCAAATTGCCCCCAATGTTCTCCTCTCCACATTGCCCCCAACTCTCCACATTGCCCCATTGTTCATCTCCTACCTCCCTGGTGGCCCAGCAGCATGGCAGGAGAGGTCTGTGCCTCCTTCTACACAGACCTCTATTAATACCTGTCATCTCCCTGTGCTCTGCATTACTACAGTGCCAACGAAGGAGACCTGAGCTGCTAGAGGTCTGTGGCTCCGGGCAGGGTGTCGCAGGGGGCCCCTGGAGTGATGGGCCCGGTGGCAGGTGCGACTCCTGCCACCCCTATTATTACGCCATTGTCCAACACATTACTCCTCAATGCACGCACTGGAGACCTCTCTGGCATCTGTGGATTTAAACCAGAGGAAGTCACTTTCTGGGTCTCCAACTGTTTGGAACTAAACCGATCATAATTTACATCCAGACAATAGTTACTTGGGGGATGAAGTACACATAATCCCCAAAATTGGGGTCCAACAGTCAATTAAAGTAGCTGGGAACTCTCCGGATTTGCCCCGGAGACTCCGGTTTTTACAGCAAATTACTGGGTCTCCGGTGCAGAGGCTGATTCTCCGGATGTGTAGAGTTCTGGCCACATCCTTCCCAATCTGTTCATCCCACTCTCCTCCACTCCTCGCCCACTTCTCCTCTTTCCCCAGCCTATTCCTCAAACTGTTACTTTTACTAAGTTTTAGAGGCTCCTCCTCCACTCACGATTAAGCCCTGCCCCTTTTTGACACGAATCGCTTCACTTATCTCCCCCAGCGGCACCACAGAACTCCCCTCTCTGGGGAGTCCACAAGGAAAAGTTCCCAGGTATGTCAATTACTACTCTGCTAAACCGCATTTGCATTTCTTTCCCCTTCGGCTTCGCACGGTTCTAGATTTTCACACCTGGCTTCATGAATTGAGAAGATTGCATTTTGTGTCTCAGATCATTAGAGAGAAATGATCTGGATTGTTGTAATCTTCTGTATGACAATTTGTTTTTCCTTAACTGCTAGGGGCACCTTCCACCAGCTGGGACAAGCTCAGTATAATGGTAGACGGAGCTTGCTGTAATGATAAATGTGAGGCACACCACTACAAAGGGAAGCGTGACCTTGCTCGCTTGGAGGGAGGTGGGAGGAGAATTACAGCACTGGGAAATCCTGCTCCTCTGTGCCGGAGATTCAGTGTGTCGCAGAATGCGGAAGTGCACAGATTGAAGTTTGCATATCTTAAGAAGTACGCAACTAAAATAAAAAAAAAACAAACATGATTCCTAATATCATTTTAATCACTTAAAGCTGAACTACCATGTCACAGAGCGTGGACATCTTGCCAGAATGACGTTCGCGTGCCTGTGCTGTCAGTCCCAGCTGGAGCCGGCCGGCTCCTAGCAACACCTCCTAGACTCAGCTGGGACTGACAGCGCAGGTGCGCGGACGTCATTCTGGCAAGATGTCCGCTCTCTGTGCTACTGAAAGCTGGGGAATAAAGCATAAAGTATATATATTAAATCAGGCAGGGGAGGGCTGGCCTGGGGGGCAGGGGGGCAGTTGCCCCCTGGGCTGGCCATATGTCTGGGCTGGTGGGCCACTGCTCCTCACTAAATCTCCCAATTGCTGCTGTAAATGGAGCTACACTGGTGATAACATAGAGCTTACAATTGAAATAGAGCTACACAAATCAGAACACAGAGGAACAATCCAAATGGAGCTAAACTAGTAGCATAAACCATTTCGCTTGTAAGCTCTATAGCAGTGGGCTTGAACAATATAGAAATGGGCCACTTGAATGTATTTGCCTCCTGGGCCCTAAGTTGCCAGCCCTCCCCTGAAATCAGGTAATAATTCTGGTGACTAGCACTACTAAGCAGCTAGTCGCCAGAAGGGGACTTAGTTAAGTTAAACATTTTGTGCCATGGTAGTTCCTCTTTAAGCACCTGGCCATGTTAAAGTTCCCTTTTAACCACATTCTTTGTATTCATTATCCCAGGAGACAAAATCAGGCCTGATTTTTTGTTTTTGCTTAAATGTATCCCATCCATGGAGTTAACTGCAAAAAGTCTGCCAATACTTTATCTCCCTTTACTATATCCCAATGTTTTCTGATGATAGTATAACATTTCTTATAATCTACATTATATGGGGCATTAATGACAAAGGACCATTCTTTGTTTTCTACCCTCTTTCTAACTTCCAAAAAGTCCTCTATCTTTTTTATCCTCAACTTCCCTAACCATTCTCTCCATAAAATCCATTGTATCTTCCTTCTCTTCAAACCTGCATACCAACTGAGAATCTTCGTCCTTATATACTGCAATTTCCATAAATTCCTCCTCAAACAAATAAACTCTGCTTTAGAAAATTTCAACAGCCATTCTCAAATCGGCAACTATCTAAACTATCTAAACTAATAGAACTGTTTGCATCGACTCTTTTGAAAAATGTCTTCACTTTAATTCTACCTTCTTCTATTTAAATTGTGAGATCCAGAAAATGTACCTTATCAAAACTCCACCTGGGTGTAAATTTCAAATGATATTCATTATCATTCATATATGTAAAAACAGAATTAAAGTGTTAGTAATGTCCAAAAAAAAGTTTTTTGCATTTAGAAGAGCTTAAAAAGCTGAGCTAAATGCAAAAAAAAGCGTATCTCTCAAACCGCTATGGTTTAAGAGATACAAGCGTTTAAAGTTCGCAGTTTCCTACTGATAGCTGTAAAGCTGTCAGCAGGAGATTCGTGTCGGTTGACACACTGGCGCTTGAGAAGTGCCGCGATCTCGTTACTTACAAGCAATCCCTTCATTGGAATGGTCTAAAACGTGTGCCTGGCGTTCAGGCACACGTTTTAGACCATTCCAATGAAGGGATTCATGGTAAGTAACGAGACTGCGGCTCTTCTCAAGCGCCTCCGTGTCGACCGACATGAATCTCCTGCTGACAGCTTTACAGCTGTCAGTAGGAGAAATCAAACTTTAAACGCCTGTATCTCTTAAACCATAGCGGTTTGAGAGATACGCTTTTTTGCATTTAGCTCAGCTTTTTAAGCTCTTCTAAGTGCAAAAAACTTTTTTTTGGACATTACTAACACTTTAACTCCTCTATACTCCCTCATGAACTCTAATAGATAGTGTATGTTATCAGAGTGGAGTTCCTCTGATTCTTGTATTGATGAAGGTTGAAGGGAGACAACAGTCTTTGTGGGGATAGGTTCTCGTGAGAAGGGAGACGTGATAAAATGATAACTTTATCAGGGCTTATGGAGCGAGGAAGAGAGAGATGCTCAGAGAAGATGTGAGGAGAGACAGAAAGGTCCTCACATCATTCTTAGACATCTGACAGCAACGCATCATTTACAAAGTCCTTCTTCTCACCTTAAATGCTCTTCACACTGATACCTCTCCTTACATATCTTCCCTCGTCTCCTCTTATGTTCCTTGCCGCCTCCGAACCCTCTCCCCTCTCAAACCTTTATCACGTTCTGCTCATTACCTATCAAATGCCATACCCCTCTCCCTACGTCTAGAACGATCCCCCTCTGTCTTTAAGTCTACCCTGAAATCCTATCTTCTGGAGCACTAGGATCATGCACTACCTTTGGGCAAACTCACCACTTGTAATCTCAGCACTTGACACCCTCATACCCTGTTGTCTGTCTCCTGTTACCCATTTAGACTGCAAGCTCCTTGGGGCAGGGTCCTCTCTCCTATTGTTTCTATGAATGTGGCACTTATTTTATCCCCTCTTATTTTTTGTAACATATGTCTATTGTAAGGCGCTGCATACACTGTGTGGCGACATATATATAAAGATATACATACATACATACACCATGGATTTGATGGCTGGCAATAGAGCAATGACAAATATCCAGTGAGAGACAGGTTCCAATACCATATGAGTGGGGGACAAAAGAGAAGGAAAACCAAAATGTGATGAGAGAGACCAGGACAAGAGAAAGGGGTCAGAGGACAGACAGGAAAGGTACAGAAATCAATTCAGAAGGAGATAAAAGAAGAGGGGATCTTTAAAGTGATAGTAATACTTAAAATGTAAAAAAATATATGTTGTAGGGTTTATCCCCCTGAGTAAAACAAGGTTACTCCCACTGCTGAGAGATATTTTATTAAAAAATTATAACAACTCAAACTTGAATTTTTTTAGGTGCAATAACACAGTGACCTGAAGATTACAGTGGTGCTGTTGCTACACCACCCTATGGAGATTTATGGTCTACAGACTAGAGCTGTCCATAGGATGGTGTAGCAACAGCACCACTGTAAATTTTCAGGCCACTGTGATATTGCACCTAAAAAATTCAAGTTTGAGCTGTTATAATTTTTTTAATAAAGTATTTCTCAGCAGTGGGAGTACACTTATTTTACTCAGGGGGATAAACCCTACAACATATATTTTTTTACATTTTAAGTATTACTATCCCTTTAATTTAAGTAGCCATTCATTGAGTGGTTTATAAAAGAATGTGTTAGTTAAAGGACTGAAGTTTACACTAACAAAATGACTGAACAAATCTGAGGCAGATATCAGCATTCAAAAATTTGTAAGAAATATGTATTTAAAAAGATATTATATAAAGAATGCATGTGAGAAGGAGTTGGAGAATGACACACACAAACACACCGACGCGTAACTAGAAGCCATCGGGAGCTGGTGCAAGAATTGCCCTCAACCACATTGGGCCCCCCATTGGCTAACTCCACATTGTCTCCAATCTACACATTATCTACACATCATCTCCACATTGCCCCCAATCTCCACATTGCCCCCACATTGCCCATCTCCTACCTCCCTGGTTGTCCAGTGGAGTGGTAGGAGAGGTCTGTGAGGCACAGACCTCTATAAAGCTGGAGCTCCCGCGCGGTCTTCTCTTCAGTAATGCAGGGAGCTGGGAAATGATGTAATCTCCCAGCAATCTGCATTACTAGTGCCGGAGGGAGATCAGCTGCTAGAGGTCTGTGCCAAAGAAGGCACAGACCTCAGTGATCAGAATGTTGTGGGAACCAGGCGGGGGGTTGCAGGGGGAGGCCGGGCCCCTGGAGTGACGGGCTCGGTCACAGAGGCGACCCCTATTATTATGCCACTGCACACATACTTCAAGAGGAAACCTGAATTATCTGAATTACTCTCAGTGAGAGTATTAATACCTTTTAGAATTTAGAAATGAGGGATATTAGAAGAATGAAAGAGGATACATTTAGCAAATCATCCCTCTCTAAAGAGGTAATAAAGGTATTGAAATGAACTAGGGAAGAAATAACTATCTGACTGGGTGATACAGGAGACGGACTAATGGTGTTGGACACAGCAGAGGCGTAACTAGAACGGTCTGCGCCCTGGTGCAAGAAGTGCCATAGGGGCCCCCCCAACCCCCAAACACATTGGCCCTCGGGTCCTCCACAATGCCTCCATTTCCAACCTCCCAATCCCTGGTGGTCCAGTGGAGTGGCAGGATAGACAGGCTAAGCGACGTGCTGCTGCGCTGTCCTCTTCTGTAATGCAGAGCGCTGGGAGATGATGTCATCTCCCAGCGCTCTGTATTACTAGAGCGCCGGACGGAGATTGCGGCACCAGGAGTAGGGGGTCGCAGGGGGCAGCCTGGCCCCTGGAGTGACGGGCCCGGTCGCTGTTGCGACCCCTATAGTTACGCCACTGGGACACACAAATGTATAAGAAAGAAGCACGGAGATAATTGAAAGATCCCAGTATTTATAGAATGTTCTCATCTGATCCAACTAAGCCATCTGAAAATAAATTGGGGATTCTTTTTAAAAAGGGGTGTGTAAGTAATGTAAAAAAGAAAATTTCATTCTGGAAGCTAATCCCAGACTTCCAAAATGTTACCATCTGCCAAAAAATCATAAAGGCATGGAGAATCCTCCTGGCCGTCTAACAGAGTCAGAGACTTTTTTTTATTTTATTTCTGGTTTATATTTTTTTTGCTTCACTACGTCCAGTAGGGGTCGCAAGAACTTTTTACTCCTTTTCTGTCTGTTACGTTTTTCTTTTTAATTATGCCATTATTTTATTTATTTATTTATTATTTGTAGCTCAGTCCAAGTATGTTTGGGTTATGCAGATTGTGGACAGCTGTCAGGCTTGTTATGGTTGGAGCGTAGGAGCAGGGAATGCTATCTTTTGCCAGACACCCTTACCAGGTGATCCACGGACGGATACAGGTAGAACACCTAGGTAGGAGTGAAAGCACGGGAGTGCATGGGTTAAGCAAAGCGTAGTCAAGAACAGTCCAGAAGATCAGGGCAGGCGGCAATCAGGCAGAATCAGTAAAACTAGACAAGGTCAGGAAACAGGCAAGCAGGGAGGTCCAGGAGGCAAGCAGAAGGTCAGGCAATGGGAAATCCAGCAGAGGGTCTGTAGCACAGCAAGGAAAGAGGCACTGAGCACTGGAAGCTTAGAGCACACAGGAACCAAAGTTCTGGAACACTGAAGCAAAGTGGACACAGCCTGAGGGGTTTTTATAGTGTCATGGGTTTTCAGCCCTCCCCTCTGCTGAACAAACCTCTTACTGGATTGGCCAACAGAGGGGTGTGCAACCACAGCACCTGCCTCACTGTTTTCCTGGAGGCACACTATTGGTGGACAGTTGATGAGAGAGGCAGGCTTCACCTCCCCCCTACAGGTGTACAACACCATGGTTTGGTCTGGGCACTCTGTGGATACCTTCCCTGGAGACTCCTTCAACTTTAGGCCGTGGCTTAGGCCTACCGCACCATCACAATCGCGGGCAGACACCGCCACTAGAGGCCGCGGCTTTGGCCTACTCCGCGATCGCTGAGCAACCGGAAGGCCCCCAGAAGTGGCGGATGGCGGGGACCTGGAGGTAGGAGCTAGTGGGGCATTACAACAGCTATATCATTCACTTTTAATTTTTGTGGAATTGCCATATTTTACACGGGCTGTTACTCAGGTTATATATAGGGCTGCGCGATGCCAGATATTCTGAATACCCCCGAGAAAGTGTACCAGGAAAGCATGTTTTGGTTAGCTGTCATTCCCGCTTGTGCTGGTCCCAGTCACAATACCCAGAGGGTTTCCTGCCCCAGCCTAGACAGGCGTCCTGGTCTTGCTGTGAAACATCTAGAATTGGATGCCGCCTGCAAGAACTGCCCTGAAGGGACTCAACTGGATATGTTGGAGCAGTGAAGAGGATGCAGCTAACGATCAGTATAGGGGTATGGGACCCCGGGACGGTTGTTAACATTGAGGTTTCATGTGAATGTTAGATTGGCTTTTGGAATTATTATTTAGGATAATAAACAGTACAATTAGCTACTTCATTTCTCTCTGTATCCGTTCCCCCTTCATAAACCACACCCTAATACATATTTCCCTGTAGTCTATTACTAAAGTTCTAAAATAGAATAACACTAGCAGTTTGGGACGGCGTTGCCCGTCATGTTATGCAGGAAATGTTTCTTTTTTTTTAAATAAATGTTATGATAGTGAATTATAGCGTAGGGTGTACGTGTCAGAAAGGTACACACAGTGATAGACAGAGACACATGCAACACACATACATACACACACATGCACTGACATACACAAACAGTGACACACAGCTGCAAATCAGAACATAAATACATACAGTGTGAGCAGTGTAAGTAACATACCTCCCAACATTTCATATGGCCAAAGAGGGACACTTGTGTTTTCGGTGGTGTTACTGGGGGCGTGGCTGGTGGTGTATTTTAGAGAATTTTTAACCCTTTGAGTGCCAGGGGGTAAGCAATGCATTGCATCCCCTCTGGCATTGAAATGGTTAAGTTACTCTTTCTGTAAGTGAATGATTTAGAAGAAGATGAAAGTATTTTTTTTACACAGACTAATGTAACAGATATATACAGAAGTTTATTCCCACATTACCGTGTGTTTTATTGATGTGGAGCAATCTGATACACTGGTATATACACCACACAGTGTGATCTCCTAAATAGAGGAGCAGAGGGATTTGGGTGTCAAACAGGGACTGTCCCTCCTATACTGTATAGTGCCAGTCCTTATACACAGACACATGCAGACTGTATACTATACAGCAGAGGTTCTCAGCCCATGTCCTCAGTGGCCACTAACAGGCCAGGACTTAGGAATTTCACTGCTAGAACACAAGTGTGTTGATCAGAGGCTCAGTCGTATTGATTAACTCACCTGTGCTCTTAAAAGGAAATTCTAAAATCCTGGCCTGTTAATAGCCACTGAGGGCACAGATTGAGAACCACTGCTATACAGTGCCAGACCATTGTAGAGAATGTTTAACCCTTTGAGTGCCAGGGGGTAAGCAATGCATTGCATCTCCTCTGGCACTGAAATGGTTAAGTTACTCTTTCTGTAAGTGAATGATTTAGAAGAAGATAAAAGTATTTTTTTACACAGACTAATTTAACAGATATATACAGAAGTTTATACCCACATTACCGTGGGTTTTACTGATGTGAAGCAATCTGATACACTTGTACATTAGGCTGACCAGACCTCACCTTTAACCAGTGACACATATGAAAAATGCATACTGCAGGGCTGCTTTGATTTTGGTGCACTCCTGAAATATGCTTATTTCCTATGTGTCCCCGGTTAAAGGTGAGGTCTGGTCAGCCTACTGTATATACACCACACCGTGTGATCTCCTAAATAGAGGAGCAGAGGGATTTGGGTGTCAAACAGGGACTGTCCCTCCTATACTGTATAGTGCCAGTCCTTATACACAGACTGTATACTATACAATGCCAGACCATATATAAATAGTTTGTCATACATGCTATACAGTGAGCTATGTACAACATGGAGATGATTGCAGGAACTGGCACCTCTACTTACAGACAGACTGACAAACAACCTGCTCTCTTTCTCTCTCTTTGTGCAATATATAAATACAGTCACATCCATGTCTCTGCCATTTACCAGCTCAGCTGAAGCCTTGCTCTGCACTGCCTGATCACCTCTCTGCCGTTGTTTCCACTTTCTCAGCAAGCCAGTATCCTCCTGCTGATTGTTTAGAAATCAGCTCACTTGTAGTAATTAGCAGAGCTGTGTAGGCTCAAAGACAGGGAATGAAGAAGCTGCATAATACAGATTGGACCATGGCCTTCCAGCTGTAGCTTGAACATTGTTCCCATCATCCTCAGCGTGCGTGTGTGTATATGTGTGTATGTGTCTGCTAGTGTGTGTGTGGGAGGGCATGTGCATGTGTCTGTGGTGTAGGAGTGTGTGGCAGCCATTTTTTTTTTCAGCCTTAGATAGTGGTGGGCGGGCTGGATAGTGGGGGAAGGCCAAAAATCACACTCCCACAGAATCACCCAATGGCAGCAGTAATCCTTTTTACTGCCGCCCCTGGGTGTGTTTTGCCAGGCACAAAGTCTTCTTTTATATATATAGATAGGAACTTGAGAGTTTATCTCACTGGAGAAGTTATCTCCTTTTTATCACACCTTAGTACATCTCCCCTGTAGTCTATAACTAAAGTTCTAAAATAGAATAACACAGGAACTGGAGAGTTTATCTCACTGCAGAAGTTATCTCCTCTTTATCACACCTTAGTATATCTCCCCTGTAGTCGATAACTAAATATCTCCCATAGAATAACATAGGAACTGGAGAGTTTATCTCACTGGAGAAGTTATCTCCTCTTTATCACACCTTAGTACATCTCCCCTGTAGTCTATAACTAAAACTCTCCTATAGAATAACATAGGAACTGGAGAGTTTATCTCACTGGAGAAGTTATCTCCTCTTTATCACACCTTAGTACATCTCCCCTGTAGTCTACAAGTAAAGCTCTCCTATAGAATAACATAGGAACTGGAGAGTTTATCTCTCTGGAGAAGTTATTTCCTCTTTATCACACCTTAGTACATCTCTCCCTGTAGTCTATAACTAAAGTTCTCCCATGGAATAACATAGGAACTGGAGAGTTTATCACACTGGAGAAGTTATCTCCTCTTTATCACACCTTAGTACATCTCCCCTGTAGTCTATAACTAAATCTCTCCCATAGAATAACATAGGAACTGGAGAGTTTATCTCACTGGAGAAGTTATCTCCTCTTTATCACACCTTAGTACATCTCCCCTGTAGTCTATAACTAAAACTCTCCTATAGAATAACATAGGAACTGGAGAGTTTATCTCACTGGAGAAGTTATCTCCTCTTTATCACACCTTAGTACATCTCCCCTGTAGTCTATAACTAAAGCTCTCCCATAGAATAACATAGGAACTGGAGAGTTTATCTCACTGGAGAAGTTATCTCCTTTTTATCATACCTTACTACATCTCCCCTGTAGTCTACAAGTAAAGCTCTCCTATAGAATAACATAGGAACTGGAGAGTTTATCTCACTGGAGAAGTTATTTCCTCTTTATCACACCTTAGTACATCTCTCCTGTAGTCTATAACTAAAGCTCTCCCATAGAATAACATAGGAACTGGAGAGTTTATCACACTGGAGAAGTTATCTCCTCTTTATCACACCTTAGTACATCTCTCCCTGTAGTCTATAACTAAATATCTCCCATAGAATAACATAGGAACTGGAGAGTTTATCACACTAGAGAAGTTGTCTCCTTTTTATCACACCTTAGTACATCTCCCTTGTAGTCTACAAGTAAAGCTCTCCTATTGAATAGCATAGGAACTGGAGAGTTAATCCATGCACTGGTTAACATACAGCTCTCTCTGTGTTACAAGGAGTTAATCCATGCACTGGGATGCATGCAGCTCTCTCTCTGTGTTACAAGGGGTTAATCCTTTGTAACACAGAAAGAGCTGTATGTAACAGTGTATGGATTAATCCCATGTAACACAGCTGTATTTAACCCAATGTACGTATTAACTCTTTATATGAAAGAGCTATATGCATCCCAATGTATGGATTAAGCCCTTGTATGGCAGAGCTGTATTTAACCCAAGTGTGGATTAATCCCTTGTATGAAACAGCTGTTCCCATTGGGACCTCTTACTCTGTGTCAGCCTCAGAAAGAAGGTCAGCAACGGCGAGAGCCTCAGCCGTGGGACTCACTCGCAGTACAAGCTGTCTGGCATGCAACAGTCCAGCCAGCCAGCCAATTAAATGTATTTGCTATATGGTCCTCATTGGCTGGCTCAGCCAGCCAATGAGGACCATATAGCAAATACATTTCATTGGCTGGCTGGACTGGTGCGTGTTGCTCCATTCCAGGACTCTTTGTTGTCCCGGTGGGGGGTGACCCGGGATGCGGGACACAGACCCCCAATAAGGGACAGTTCCGGGCATTCTGGGACGTGTGGTCACCCTAGAGATTTTGCAGTATATTTAGTTTTATGTGTCTGTTATTTCAAAGCCAGCAGTTTTTAATACTGCAGTGCATTGACTACTCTTTTATGCCTACAAGACTAAGCGCACTCTCTCTCTCTCTCTCTGACAAAGCACTCTCTCGCTCTCTCTGACTAAGCACACACTCTCTCTCTCTGACTAAGCACACACTCTCTCTCTCTGACTAAGCACACACTCTCTCTCTCTCTCTCTAAGCACACTCTCTCTCTCTCTCTTTCTCCAGAATTACTGCAGTTCTTAGTGCATCCTCCTCCTTGTCTCTCATTACAAGCTCTGGGAAACAAAATTAAGCAAACAGTATGTCAGTACAGCGGAATGTTGTGCTGAGAGACATAATACATGTTTTAAGGCAGGGCTGGGTCACTTTTTAGCAACAAAGGTTACACAGGTTTATACCAACATATTTTAAAAGGATTTATCTTGCTCCATCATTAAATCATATTTATTTGGCTACTGGAAGTAAGTTCTTTTCTGAACATTGTGTGTAAACTTGGAAATATCTTCACAGAGTTATTGAAGAAGTGTATTTTATTAAAACATTTATATGTTATAGAGCTTTTTCTTCTGTGTAAAACAAAGGTGCTCCCGCTGCTGGGAGATATTTAATTTAAACAAACTTTTAGCAAAAGTGCCCACTGGTCTCCAAAATGCAGTTTTTATAATGTATTCTGCAGGAGAATTTGAGTCATAGACTACAGCTCTCAACAGAACATGATAGGAACAGCACCACCTGATGGTCACAGCAGAAAACTACTTTTTAATAATAATTAGTAATAATAATAATAATAATAATAAAAATAATATTACCCAGCAGTGGGAGTATCTTAGTTTTGCCCAGCAGGAAATAATAATAAATAATAATATATATTTTTTAGTAAGGAAGAGTTCTGCTCCTACTTCCTCTGTTCACAGTTTGTACATCGTTTGTCCCTGGAACTTCACACATTATACTGCCCACAACTCCCTGCACAGCCTACTGTTCTGGTTATAGACCCTCTCCTCAGGGGCACCTAACACTCCATGTCCTGAAGATTTCCCAGTTAGTGCACAGGAAAGGTACATAAAAGAAATCACCTATATCCAGGGGAGGGCTGGCCATGTGTCTGGGCTGGTGGGTCAGTGCCTCACTCAATCTCCCACCTGCTGCTGTAAATGGAGCTACACTAGTGATACCACAGAACTTATGAAATTAATCTATATGCAAGTGATACAGCAGAGCTACAGTCCAAACGTAGCTGCACTAGTAGCATAATCCATTTCCCTTGCAAGCTCTATGGCATCACTATTCTATCTTTACTTAACCATTTGAGGGGTACACAACGCATTGAAAAAGCAATGTGTTGTGTACCCCTCTGGCACTCACAGGATTAAATTGTAAGCACTGTAGTATCACTAATGTAGCCCCATTTCAACAGTAAGCTCTGTGGTATCACTTTTTTTTTTTTTTTTTGTGAAAGTATTTTACCAGGAAGAATACATTGAGATTGTCTCTCGTTTTCAAGTATGTCCTGGACTCATTTTATCTACCTTGGAAGGTGAAAGGCTGAGCTGACCTTGCCGGGACTAGAACCTGCAACTTCACGGTCTGAGCAGATTCTACAGCTGGTGCCTTAACCAACGGAGCCGTCTTTACCGTCCTTTACCCGCCTTTACCCTTTACACTTGCTTTAATTCAGAGCATTAAGGACAATTTTAAAATTAAGGAACCAGGGGAGGGCTGGGACAATGAGCTTGGACAATAGTAGATATGGGCCACTTAATTGTATTTGCCCCCTGGGCTGTATATTGCCAGCCCTCCCCTGCCTAGATCAAAGTGAGGAGGGGGAATATGCAAAAGGGGAGGTATAGGCGCGGAGAACGTAAAACAAAGAGGAAATGAAGTCCCATCAGCGGGAAGAGCAGGGATGAGTGAACATCCAGCCCTCCTTGTTGTTTGGTGGGTCATGTGTGGCAGGCGGGTGTACTTGGGGTACATATAATAGTAGAGGTGATCAATGTGGAGACCGAGAAGGCAAGCACTGCATTCCCTGACCATCTCCTCTTCAATTCGGCGTTTTTTGATCCTTCACTATGTGCATTTTTTTTAAATACATACATATCACTTCCATGCAAATGAGAGCAATAGTGTATATGGTAACGTATTGAAGAATGGGGCAGCATGTTGAACATTAACTGTGTGGAGCCGCATGTTGAAGATGAACAGTATGGGGCAGCATGTTGAAGATAAGTATTGTGGGGCAGCATGGGAAACGTCACCATTGGATATTAGCCTCACATACACTGACTGACATCCCCCAGCCTTGTTCCCTTGCCCAGGCAGTGTCCATGTGGATTTGTGCCTAGCTTTAGGCAAGGGAACACGGCTGGGGGGTGGGGGTCATACAGTGTACATGGGAATCAGTGGTTACCAGTGGGCAACAGAAAAAATATGGGGGCCAGGCAGTGTACATGGGGTTCTATGGCTACCAGTGGGCAAGGGAACAAGGCTGGGGTCAGCTGGTAGCCACAAATCCCCATGGACACTGCCTGACCCCCAGCCTTCTTCCCTTAGTAGTGTACAACATATATGAGTATGAAATATGAAGCAAAAAAACAAAACAAAAGGATTGCACTGGACGTGAAATATACAAAGGTAAAAACAGCTTTATTTCACAAGAACACACTGGGATGCCACACCACACGAATAGTCTCACGCGTTTCACACGACTAGTGCTTACTCATAGACATGCTACATATTTAGAAGTTGGAATCTTTTGGACCAGCACCGTGGATATACAGCAAAGCAGTCAGTGTCTATTGCATTGGCTTATTATCTATATTATCTATTGTTGGACTGTCACAATACAGCAGTGCCGTTGATTCTTTGTTGCTGAGTATGAAATATGATACATGGCACTCAAAGAGAGTGATACTGTTAGTGGTGCTGAAACGATACTCTCCACTCCCCCTGCTGGCCAAGTGGGGCAGCAGAGAGAATGTTGTCAGACTTCAGAGTTGTCTACTGCTGGTGATATGTGAGGGAGGGCATTCCTTCCCCATCGACAGCAGTTTGACAATCCTGTATGCTAATAGGGACCTTCTCCTTCATGCCCCTTGGATCTCTAAATTTTAGTGCATATGGCGATGCTTGTCTACATTGAAAAGGAGAAGTGCTTTGAACACATCAACAAAAGTATATCTCCACAGCATCGACCTTTAGTGCATCTCCCCACTTATGCCAGTTTTCGACAATTTTACAGACACTTTCTTTATAACTCCAGTTTTATAAATCTCCCCCATGGACTCTTAGGGCGAGATGTTCAAAAAGTCATCATAATGAAAAACTTGTCGGATCATGAGTTGGTGGTAAAAGAAGGACAAAATTTTCATAAGTAAATCCGTCACGTTTGAAAATTCATCTAAAGAGTTAAAAATGGCTGTAAGAAGATCTCGTTGAACATTGCCGTTAAAAATTCTGATCTTAAAAATTGTCTTTCATTATGTCTTTGGGCCGTATGTTCAAAGAAGTAGCGAAATAGGTTTTGTCGTTTGTAACGACTTTTCAAAGTACAGTGTCATTGAGATCATTAATATTTTCAGAGAGTGTCGGTTGTGATTGAAAATATGTCGCTTGTCCTGACTGAAATTGTCTTAACTAATGACAAAAATGTCTTAACAACAAAAATGTCTTTAAAAATGTCTTAACTAACGACAAAAATGTCTTAACTAAAGACAAAAATTCTCACATTCAGAAGACATTCCCTCCACTTTTTTGTAAACGTACAAATTTTGTCTTTTGAAAGACATTTTTTTTGTCATTAGTTACGACAAATTTTCTTTTCCTCTATACGAGACTGGAGAATAGTTTAGCCACGGCCCTTTGCCCGTCAATTCTGGAGTTGTGTCGTACACAGCAGACATTACTAGTTTTTTTGTTGAATACTCTATAAAAAATGTCGTTCATGCATTCAATGATTTATTTTTGTCTTTCATACGACAATTTTTTATCGTTATCCTTTTGAACATATGGCCCTTTGAAATGAAACTTTTAAAAGAAACAAAGACTTTTTTTGTCTTTGAAATGAAAATTTTCAAAGAAACAAAGACATTTTTTCGTCTTTAAAACAAAACTTTTCAAAGAAACAATGACTTTTTTTTGTCTTTGAAACGAAAAATTGCTTCTCAGTACTTTAATTTTTCTTCTCCAAGTTTAGACCTTTTTTATTATGTCGGGAAAAAATGACATTAATCAGACAAAAAAATTACTTTCAAACGAATATTTTTTTCTGAAAATACCTTACATTATGACACGAAATTAAACCACAAGCACTTTTAACACAGCTTTTTCCCTTTGACGGAGATGGCGGAACTGGATTAAAATAAAAAACAATTATGGTAACATGTCTGAGAATTGATGGATCATGGTGTAAGAACTTTTTATTCTGATTACAGACAATTTCAGTTACCACCACTTTCTGAACATCTCGCCCTTAGTCAACCCCTGGAGGAGAGGATTGGGAACTACAGGCCCATTGCTTTGTACTCATGGTTCAAAGTACTTTGCACATTGGTGTTTTCCACAACGTCAATAAAAAGCCCTTTGCAATGATTTAGGGCAAGGCGTTAAAAAAAGTCGCCAGAATGAAAACATTGTCGGGTCGTGAGCTGGTAGTAAAAGGAGGACAGTATTTTCAGAAGTACATCCAACACTTTTGAAAATGTGTCAAAAACAGTTAAAAGGGTAGTAAAATGAGCTTGATGACTATTGACTTTAAAAATTCTGACATTAAACCGTATGTTGAAAAGAAAAGCAGAGGAGAGCTGGGGCAAACCATTCGTACTATAGGGGAGAACTAAAACGTTTAAAAAATTTCCTTTGATTCAAATAAGAACTTTAACCCCTTGAATGCTAGCGAGGTCTCCAGCGAGACATCTGTAGCATTCAAGGGGTTAAAATCCCGATTTAAATTAAATGGGAATTTTAGTTCTCACCTATAGTGCAAATGGTTTCCCCCAGAACTCCTTCGCTTTTCTTTTGAGCATACAGCCCTAAAAAGGTCTTTCATTTTGTCTTTAACCCTTCGAGTGCCTGAGGGGTACGCAACTCATTGTTC
The DNA here is from genome assembly GCA_037306005.1 of Rhinophrynus dorsalis. Lineage (NCBI taxonomy): Eukaryota > Metazoa > Chordata > Amphibia > Anura > Rhinophrynidae > Rhinophrynus > Rhinophrynus dorsalis. The sequence continues at coordinate 166,275,795 of CM074726.1, read as the reverse complement.
TGCAATGCATTGCGTACCCCTCTGACACTCGAAGGGTTAAAGTTAGAAATTTCAGAGAAATAAAGACTGTTTTTTTACCAGTTAACTCCATACTACACCTTCCCAGCCCTGTCTGCTAATAGTACTTCACTTTGCCTTCTTCAAGTTTAGACCAGTTATAATTTATTAAAGGAGCAGTAAACTCTTTTTTTATGAAAACATATATGTTATAGAGCTTTTCCTGCTGAGTAAAACAAGGTCACTCCCACCGCTGTCAGTTTTTTTATTCAAACTTTATCACAGTTCAAATAATCAGGAAGTGAATTTACTGTGTTTACTTCCTGATAGTTCTAACTGACAGGAAGTGACTCAGCAGTTTCTATCACATTCTATAGAGAACTGTATGTCCCTGACTTTCCTCTCCATTAGAATGTAACAGAATAACTCATTTGAATTTGACCACTAGAGGGCACTGCTAATGTAAACAAAACCACAGGATTAAACTGTATTAACTCTGGGAATATGCATCTCTCAGCAGTGGGAGTACTTTTATTTTACTCAACCGGAAAAGATCTTCAATAAATATTTTTTCATAAAAAAAAGTTTGCTGCTCCTTTAATCTGACAAAAAGGTGACGGCTAAAACATTTTTTTTTTCAAAAAATACCTTACAGTATCGCTGTAGATTAAACCACACCCTTTTGATGGAGATGACGGAATTAAAGGGATAGTAATGTTTCATAGTAAAAGCAGCTCTAATTAATCATCATGGTATTTGGACTTTGGAGTGTGTTATTTAAATTCTGTCAGAGTTGTAATTCAAGAGTAATTCAATGACAAAGTATCCCCCTCCCGCCCCTTTTACTGATGTAACACTGTTCAGCCAGATCAGAAGGGAAGTGCCCATGTAGACTGCAGAGAGGGACAATCTTCAATTAAGATAAGGGAAAAATCAGAAAAGCTTTTCAAGGGGGGCAGGGCTTTCATTGTTCTCATAGGAAGAAGATTGTGCCCTGTTGTTATCTGTCTGGATTTACAACCAGATTCCACATCTGAGAAGAGATGACTTACACTAGGTAAAAGGGGCGGGAGGGGAAACTTTGCTTGTGAATATCTCTCAAACCATAAAGGTTTGAGAGATAAGACTTATATAGTTCTTCATGTTTTTTTAATGCCTACAAAATAAAATAAAGATAAAACGAAGTATTACTATCCCTTTAATTGTAAAAAATGATGGCAATACATCTGAGAATTGAAAGACATGGCATGGTAATTATCATTCTAATTACAGACAATTTTGCAACATTTTGTACATCTTTCCTTAGCCTTTGTGCCGTGTTCATACATTCAAGTTACTTCCTTCTTTCCTCTGGATCCAAATAAGGGCATCCAGAGAAGGGTGAATTTGCTGGCTTTGATTTTATCAGCTCTGTCATGGGTTCAGTTGAAACTGATAAATGTCATTATCAGTTTAATCTCTCTCATATTCCTATTGACGTCTATGGGACAATTTGGGGAGAGAACCAGGCATGCTCTCCCAGCTACTGTTGGACTATAATACCTATCATCCTAGCTGGCCACTGGCAGGAAGGCAATGTATATGGGAGCTGTGACTACCAGTGGAACCAGGTTGGGGGGCAGATAGTGTATTTGGGTACTTATGTAACACCACTTCAATGGTATGCTCTGTGGTATCACTAGCGTAGCCCCATTTCAATTGTAAGCTGTGTGATATCACTTGGATAGCCCAATTTCACTCATAAACTTTGCGGTATCACTCGGTTAATGTTATTTCTATTGTAAGCTCTGTGAAATCACTTGTGCAAGCTCTTTTCTATTGTAAGCTCTGTAGAATCTCTCATGTAACCTCATTTCTATTGTAAGCTCTGTGGAATCTCTCATGTAACCTAATTTATATTGTAATCCCCGTGGAATCTCTTGTGTAACCTCATTTTTATTGTAAGCTCTGTGGAATCCCTTGTGTAACCTCATTTCTATTGTAAGCTCTGTGGGATCCCTTGTGTAACCTCATTTCTATTGTAAGCTCTGTGGAATCTCTTGTGTAACCTCATTTTTATTGTAAGCTCAGTGAAATCTCTTGTGTAACTTCATTTCTATTGTAAGCTCTGTGGAATCTCTTGTGTAACCTCATTTCTATTGTAAGCTCTGTGGGATCCCTTGTGTAACCTCATTTCTATTGTAAGCTCTGTGGAATCTCTTGTGTAACCTCATTTCTATTGTAAGCTCAGTGAAATCTCTTGTGTAACTTCATTTCTATTGTAAGCTCTGTGGAATCTATTGTGTAGCCTCATTTCTATTGTAAGCTCTGTGGAATCTCTTGTGTAGCCTCATTTCTATTGTAAGCTCTGTGGAATCTCTTGTGTAGCCTCATTTCTATTGTAAGCTCTGTGGAATCCCTTGTGTAACCTCATTTCTATTATAAGCTCTGTGAAATCTCTTGTGTAACTTAATTTCTATTGTAAGCTCCGTGGAATCTCTTGTGTATCCTCATTCTATTGTAAGCTTTGTGGTATCACTTATGTAGCCCCATTTCAATTGTAAGCAAATTTCTGTAATACATTTTTATACATTAGTCTCTTGTATGACAGGGAGATGCCCATTGTATTGAGGACAAAACTTAGACAGCCCTGCGTTAAAGCATTCATTCTGTCTTTTATTAGGTTGTTACTACTACTACCTCCAACCACAAGAGCAATTTGCAAATTGAGAATGGTTAGCAGATTGGAGAGGGGGTCTTTTTACATACGAAAAACATTTTGTTTTTTTCTTAAAAGAGAGCCAAAGGGTGCAGAAACAACATTTTTATATGTGTGTTTTACAAACAGTGTGTTATGTGACTACCAAGTAGAAGGAGGCTGGGGTGTCAGTGTGTTATGTGACTACCAAGTAGAAGGAGGCTGGGGTGTCAGTGTGTTATGTGACTACCAGTAGAAGGAGGCTGGGGTGTCAGTGTGTTATGTGACTACCAGTAGAAGGAGGCTGGGGTGTCAGACAGTGTATTATGTGACTACCAGTAGAAGGAGGCTGGGGTGTCAGACAGTGTATTATGGGACTACCAGTAGAAGGAGGCTGGGGTGTCAGACAGTGTATTATGTGACTACCAAGTAGAAGGAGACTGGGGTGTCAGACAGTGTATTATGTGACTACCAGTAGAAGGAGGCTGGGGTGTCAGACAGTGTATTATGTGACTACCAAGTAGAAGGAGACTGGGGTGTCAGACAGTGTATTATGTGACTACCAAGTAGAAGGAGACTGGGGTGTCAGACAGTGTATTATGTGACTACCAGTAGAAGGGGGCTGGGGTGTCAGACAGTGTATTATGTGACTACCAGTAGAAGGAGGCTGGGGTGTCAGACAGTGTATTATGTGACTACCAGCAGAAGGAGGCTGGGGTGTCAGACAGTGTATTATGTGACTACCAAGTAGAAGGAGGCTGGGGTGTCAGACAGTGTATTATGTGAGTACCAGTAGAAGGAGGTTGGGGTGTCAGACAGTGTATTATGTGACTACCAGTAGAAGGAGGCTGGGGTGTCAGACAGTGTATTATGTGACTACCAGCAGAAGGAGGCTGGGGTGTCAGACAGTGTATTATGTGACTACCAAGTAGAAGGAGGCTGGGGTGTCAGACAGTGTATTATGTGAGTACCAGTAGAAGGAGACTGGGGTGTCAGACAGTGTATTATGTGACTACCAGTAGAAGGAGGCTGGGGTGTCAGACAGTGTATTATGTGACTACCAAGTAGAAGGAGGCTGGGGTGTCAGACAGTGTATTATGTGACTACCAAGTAGAAGGAGACTGGGGTGTCAGACAGTGTATTGTGTGACTACCAAGTAGAAGGAGGCTGGGGTGTCAGTGTATTATGTGACTACCAGTAGAAGGGGGCTGGGGTGTCAGTGTATTATGTGACTACCAGTAGAAGGGGGCTGGGGTGTCAGACAGTGTATTATGTGACTACCAGTAGAAGGAGGCTGGGGTGTCAGACAGTGTATTATGTGACTACCAGTAGAAGGAGGCTGGGGTGTCAGACAGTGTATTATGTGACTACCAGTAGAAGGAGGCTGGGGTGTCAGTGTATTATGTGACTACCAGTAGAAGGAGGCTGGGGTGTCAGACAGTGTATTATGTGACTACCAGTAGAAGGAGGCTGGGGTGTCAGACAGTGTATTATGTGACTACCAAGTGGAAGGAGGCTGGGGTGTCAGACAGTGTGTTATGTGACTACCAAGTAGAAGGAGGCTGGGGTGTCAGACAGTGTATTATGTGACTACCAATAGAAGGAGGCTGGGGTGTCAGTGTATTATGTGACTACCAGTAGGAGGCTGGGGTGTCAGACAGTGTATTATGTGACTACCAGTAGAAGGAGGCTGGGGTGTCAGACAGTGTATTATGTGACTACCAGTAGAAGGAGGCTGGGGTGTCAGACAGTGTATTATGTGACTACCAGTAGAAGGAGGCTGGGGTGTCAGACAGTGTGTTATGTGACTACCAGTAGAAGGAGGCTGGGGTGTCAGACAGTGTGTTATGTGACTACCAGTAGAAGGAGGCTGGGGTGTCAGTGTGTTATGTGACTATCAGTAGAAGGAGGCTGGCGTGTCAGTGTGTTATGTGACTACCAAGTAGAAGGAGGCTGGGGTGTCAGACAGTGTGTTATGTGACTACCAGTAGAAGGAGGCTGGGGTGTCAGACAGTGTGTTATGTGACTACCAGTAGAAGGAGGCTGGCATGTATGTGTGGTTCTGGGACTATCAGTGAAAAATTAAAGTATTCCAAACAGTAGAATTGTTTCAGATTTCTCTTGCATCCAGCAGTAAAATATGGATTTGCAGAAGATTAATAAATCTTTTGAAAATGTTCAAACACCTTTGTAAAGAAAAGAAAAATACATTGGAAAAAAGCCAATTCAAACCAGTACCAACTGATAACACTGTACAGCTCCTTGGATGGAATCTAACATATTCATTGGGTTAAAAAAACCATTCAATTCATAGGGATTTCCCCCCCACACCCATCATGGTGCAGCTGGTTCAGAACTGCACTACTGTATCTAGATAAACAAGGTCTATAGAGTACAGCCTTCTGCTCAGGGATTGAGGGTGCGGATGAAAAGAGTTTACCCCCAGCCAGATTACAAAAATGGTTTTTTTTTTGTTTTAGAATATATTTAAATTTTTATATCTTAACTCTGATTCCCAGAGAGGTATCCAATGCATTGGCACTCAAAGGTTTAAATAGGGGAATTATACCCTTAAATATAAATGAGGATCGTGTCATGTTGACAGCAGATTTTAGTGGAACATATAATTCAAATGATATATATATATAAATAAATTGTACAAAAAACATTCACAGGATCAGTCATACTCAACACCATCTTACTAATTAAAGTTTGTTCCTTGCGAGCACAGGATCGCATAGTCTTTCCTATACCTATCCTATCTATCACCGTCTGAACTATATCAAGACTTTCTATCACTGTGTTATGAAGGATTTAAGTTGTTTTCATCTCCAAATCAAAAGGGATACTCAAATTTAACTCATGATGAGAGACCAGCCTTGAGGCAGCCACTTATTACCATCTCCCTAAAGTCCATAAGGGTCTAATAGACCATCCTGGATGCCCCATTATTTTTGTAGTGGGGTGTCTAACCTCAAATCTCTTCCATATTATATATTCATATTATCTACACTAATTTGGCAATGTCATATATATATTTTTTTTTTCATTGCCATCATATTGGAGTAATTAAAAACTATTTATATATTAAGCACACATTATATATTAAATATTTTGGTGCTCATAATGAGTACCAATACTTATTTGGGGATTGGAGCCTTTTTATTGTGATCATGATGATTATATTTTATTTTGTTTAATTATTATTAGTGTATACATTTTTTTTAATTTATTCTATTTTATTTCCATTTGTTTTATTTTCATTTTCTATTTATTTTAACGTTTTTATATTTTATTATTTTTCTTTTATTTATTATTTTTTAGGGAAATTTCTATTCAAATTTTTTACTGGTTTCTCTCGTAATTTTGTAGTTTATTGAATGTTGATGGTTATTCTTTGCCCGTTGTAGTTTGAACTAGAATGGCCCCGAGACCATGAAGACCCTAATGCTGGACATATTTTTGCCTTCTATATTGCAAGTAATAATATGCATGTCTGGGTCTTCATGTGCGTGCGCATCTAATGCCCGTTCTTCTAGGTACAATGCTGTCACGTTATACTTGATGAGCGTGAATACCTTAATGCTGGATGTATTTTTGCTTTATATATTGTAAATATTAATATGCGGTTGTGGGTCTTTGTATGCGTGCACATCTAATGACTATTCAAACAGGTATAATGCGGTCACGTTGGCGCATTTTAGTTGAGCGCTGTCTTGACGTGAAGGTATTCTTTTGTGTTGTGAAACAATCTTAGCGTGCGTATGCTCAGGTCCCTTATGACGTAAATTACAGCAGCGTTTGATCTTTGGGCCATGGTGCCATAAAGAGTGTGAGCGTCAACGGATAAGGTTGTTGGTAAGAATTTTCTTTGCATATATAGCCTGTTGATCACCATATTGCAATGCTTTTATAATTATTTTAGCAATACATTTTGTATTTTCATACAAGCGGACATGTTTTATTTTATTTTTTTTTATTACTTACTGGAGGTGGAACTACGAGCACGGTGGATAGTTATATCCCTACATGCTGCTACTACTACTACCGGTAGTATTAAGATAGGCCAGTGAGGTGCATTATGCGAGTATTATTTTGATCCTTCTATTTTACAATATTGTGGATTGCGCCCCTTCTTGTTGTAGTTTCTCATTGTATCTAATGATCTTGGAAGAGGTCTTTTTACCACCATTGGAGAGCTGCATCCTTGCCCAATCCTGGAGTGACTGAGTGGGGTCAATCAAGAATCCCTCATCTGTCCTGCTGACCACTTTTAGTGGTTGTAGCTATTGTAAGTACGGTGGCGATTTGGTGAAAGTGATCTATATCAGACCATATTACACTAGGAGCGCCCCTCCTGTTTTTCCTTTTGAATTATAGGTTTTAAACTGACAAAATGGAGTTCACTATATCTTCTGGAGATAGAGAGCAAAATACATATACCATCACCTGAACTATATAGTCTGTTATGATTAGGTACTCAGTCTACAGGACCTCCATTGTCTCTATAGTTCTACTTTACGTACAGTTACAATTGGGAAGCTTTTTAAAGGAATAGTAATGTTTCACAATAAAAGCTGCTCTAATTAATCTTCATTAGTATTTGGGCCATGGAGAGTGTTATTTCAATACTGTCAGAGTTGTAGTTCGAGTTATTGAATGATAAAGTATGCCCCTCCCACTCTTTTTACCTAGTGTAAGCCACCTCCCCTCAGATATGGAATCTGGCTTCTTGACCGGACAGATTACAACAAGGGACAATGTTCTTACTGTGATCATAAGTAAAACCCTGCCCCCCTTGACATGTTTCTCGTTATGCTCAATGAAGGTTGTCCTTCTCTGTGATCCATCCGGACAGTCTTGCTGCTCTAAGCTGATCAGTGTTACATCAGAAAAAGGGGCGGGAGGGGGATACTTTATCATTCAATTACTCTTGAACTACAACTCTGACAGAATTGAAATAACACTCTCCGTGGCCCAGATACTATGATGATTAATTGGAGCTACTTTTATTGTGAAACATTACTATCCCTTTACTCCTCATTGCTTTAGTATAAAACAAGTAGGCATTTGAAAAGAACCAGGAAACAAGAATAAGGACTCTTCTTTATTTCATTTACAGACAAGTAAAAAAAAATGTTTTGTTGCAATGTAAATATTCTCATAACGGAGGGTGGGTCAGGACTAAGGAGACCAAAATTGAAGAGGGAGGCATTTTCTAAAGGGAGAGAAAGTTATGCCTTGTAAAATGGCGGGGTGATAGTCCGCTACGGGAGTTAGCAGGTGTTGAGAATTATATATATATTTTTTTGAGTGTAGTAAGTGTGGTCATGCATTTTTAGTAGGCAGTAAGTGTGAAAAAACTTTTTATTTATTGGTATTATAGGTTCATTAAGATATATCAATATATTAATCAATCACAGCAGGCTTAGAATAACTTGGCCAACACAAAGGCCATTAGAGCGGACAGACAAGTGAAGACAGACACTCTTGACTTAGCAGCAGAATTACACAGGTCGGTGAGGCAGCAGGAAGGAGACGTTGTCACCGCAATTCCGGCATACGTCACTGTGGAGTCAGTTAAACAATTTGCGGGAGAGGTGCAACCTCTCTTCTTCAAATTAACATAACCTGCAAGAGACACACAAGCCGATTGTCAGTAGCTGGCTGGAGGTAATGGACATTGTAGTACACCACAGTAGAGGTCATACCTCCCACCATTTTACATGGCCACTTGTATTTTGGGGGGTGTTGCTGTGGGTGGGGCATTACTGAGATTATTATTTTATTTGTTTATTTATTTATTTTTTATAACCTGCTGACACCTCGTTGTGTAAATGAATAAAATTATTTAGAACAAGACAAAAAAACTTAAGTTTTATTTACACAGGCTAATTTATATTCACAAATAGATGTTTAAACAAACATTAACCCCTTAAGGACCAATGACATGCCAGGATCACCATGGCTGTCCAGCACTTAAGGACCAGTGATGGCACATCATGGATTTTGGATTTCATGGGTCCCCCCACGGCTGCACGCCACTCAGGGACCCCTGAATCAGTTTTGGAGAAAAACAAAAAAACAAAAAAAAAAAAACAAAAAAAACACGAAAGGGCCAATGGTCCTTAACTGCTGACCATGTGCCCTTAAGGGAGTTAAGGGGATAGTAATGTCCCCCCAAAAATATTGAGCATCCTTTTTTTTTGATCTTAAAAAGTTTAGTTGATTGAGAGAGATATCTGCATTCAAAGTTTTAGGTTTCCTGCTGTCCGCTGTAAAGGTGTCAAGCAGGATGACTGCAGACGAATGACTGCATTGGAATGGTCTACAACGTGTTCATTGGAATGGTCTACGTGTGCTTGCAAACCAGGAAGTAATTCTTTAAAAAAAAAAAAAAAAAAAAAGGATTGCGGCTCTGCTACAGAGCCTACTTGTCGGCCGACACGGATCTCCCGCTTGACAGAGGACAGCAGGAAACCTAAAACTTTGAATGCAGACATCTCTCAAACCCTAGCGGATATGACAGGAAAAATGGAGGGAGGGTGGAACTTTAGCCTCCTATATCTCTCAAACTATAAAAGGTTTGTGAAATGGGACTGGGGTTGTTTAGTTTATTTGTCTAATAGCTGCAATTAAATTTTTTTATTATATCAGCATTAGAACTCTTTAAAGGGATAGTAATACTTAAAATGTAAAAAAATATATGTTGTAGGATTCATCCCCCTGAGTAAAACAAGGGAACTTCCACCGCTGAGAGATATTATATTAAAGAATTATAACAGCTCAAACTTGAAATTTGTTACGTGCAATATCACAGTGGCCTGAAATTTTACACTGGCACTGTTGCTACACCATCCTATGGAGTGCTCTGGTCTGTAGATCATAAACCTCCATAGGATGGTGTAGCAACAGCGCCACTGTAAATTTTCAGGCCACTGTGATATTGCACCTAAAAAATTCAAGTTTGAGCTGTTATAATTTTTTAATAAAATCTCTCTCAGCGGTGGGGGTACCCTTGTTTTATTCAGGACATAAACCCTACAACATAATTTATTTTTTACATCTTAAGTATTACTATCCCTTTAAGTCCGCATCATGGCAAGCTTGTCCTTTTGATGTGGCCAAGATCATCATGTCACCCTTTTCATTAAGGCGACATGTTTAATGCGCTGATGTGTTAGTCGCCCAATTATGGGTGACATTTGAAAAGGATACCGCTCTGTGTTCCTTTGCCAAGCTATCTGTCCTCTCCTAGGCCTGAGCTAATGGTTGCAAAGTATAAGTTAAAATAATGATACAGTTTTAAAGGGATAGTAATATTTAGTTACAATCACGTCTTCTTTACACATTTTTATAACAATGTGTAGCAGTATAACCTAAATCTTTGCCGTTTTACCTTTATTCTGTAATAAAGTTTCCCCCTCCCACCCCTTTTACTTACCTCAAGCAGTCTCAGCAAGCTGGTCCTGATGGATAGCGATGATGGACAATCTCCTTTCAGCATAAGGACAAACCTGCCCTTCTTCCTCAAGGGGGCAGGGTTTTCCTTATATTGGTAGAAAGAAGTGTCCCTCGCTGTGATCTGTCCGGTCACGAGACCGGATTCTAGATCTGAGGGGTGGCTGCTGAAATACATTTTTAATAGCACTTTTTTTTTTTTTTTTTTTTTTAAACAAAAGTAAGTCACACTCACCAACTTTTGCTGTCTCCGTCACACAGATCTCTAACAGTCCACAGGTCGTCTTTGCTGGAAGCAAGCAGGTGCCATATTCACATTTATAACATTCCAGTGCATGACCTGAAGAGACAACATAAACAGTGGCAGGAAAGGGAGTCTCACAAACACCAATCCATCATGACAGGAATCCAGAAAAATATATATATTAAAAAATAACAAAATAAAAAAAAAAAAAAAAAAAAACATCCCACAAACCACAAACACATGACATTTTACAGGTAATGTTTGAGCAACAGGAGTTCCATCCTCACCCTACTACCTCATAATAGGCATTTACAGCAGGCATAGAATTAACCCTTTGAATGTCAGATGGGTACACAATGCATTGCGCATTCAGAGAGTTAAACCTCTCACACAAAAACGACAGGCATTATGCAGAAGACGAACAATTCTTGGGCGTACCAACTGCACCCTGGGGAAAGGGGAGGAAGAAGAAAAACAAACAAAAATAAAAACTTAACCCCTTGATGGTCCTGGCATGTCATGGGTGGATTTGTGTTAAGGACCCATGATGTGCCAGGACTGTCATGGAATTGTTACCTACACAGCACTGTAAAGAAATTCCCTGGAAGGGACCGTAGGGTACAGGAGAGGAAGCATGTCATGGGGAGGGTTGATCCAGGCAGGAAGTGTGTATAATAGGGAGGAGTTTAGGGAAAGGGCTTAAGTAGGTTTGGTACAGGAAGTGGATTGCTGTTTGGGGGAAGAAAGGACAAAGAGAAGCACCCCCCTCCCTCCCTTGTGTTTTGAGTGTCTGGTGAGCGGACAGTCCTTGCATGGTTTGCAGAAATTGCTAACTGATGTGATAAAGTTAGGGGATTTATCCTTGGGCGGAAGCCCTTTGGGAGTTTTGACCCGGACTTAGGTTGTGGGAGTTAACGTTACCCATTGAAGCTAAAGTGAATAGCCAGTGGGGTAATTTTCTGGTAAGTCAGCTGTAAGTGCTGAATAATGGTGGAGTCAGCTGGAAGTGCTAAAGAATGGTGGAGTCAGCTGGAAGTGCTAAAGAATGGTGGAGTCAGCTGGAAGTGCTGACGAACATTGGGATTTAGCATGAGCCTGGACAATTTGGCCATGCTTGGTTTCAAGGAAGGCAGATTGTCAAGGATTGCCAGTTAAGGAATTACCATTGATTAATGATTAATTCTTATGTTTTGAATAAATACAATAATAATTGTGTAAGTAAATAAATAAAGCTGTATTCTGTTATCCCCAAATAGATGGGTCTGTGTTTTTTATTTTATGGATCATACCCTCTCCTCATGACAAGCTCCTACACTAATCCCAGGGTGGCCACAGCACACACTTCTAGACTCAGAACCTACAGATACGGGGGACCAGCAAGAACCAGAACCTCCACACACGGTGGGCGGCTATCACTCTGTCAATGTCCCCTCTGTGTATGCGTGCATGTCTGTTGCGCACGTGTGTGCATACATTAGGGTTGCCAACCAGCCGGTATTTTTACCAGCAGGCCAGTAAAATATTGGCTTCTGTCCAACATTAAGTCTATGGAGGGAATGCCATGGCCGGTATTTTTTTGAAGAAAAGGTGGCAACCCTAGCGTACATCCGTTACACGTGTGCATCTCTGGTGTGTGTGTGTGCGCGCGCATGTTGTATGTTTCTTGCCACTCACTGTGTGCATGCGTCTGCCTGTGTGTTGCATATGTCTGTGTTTAATCAGGGTGTCTACATTTCAGACACGTACTCCCAACTGTCATAATATGACAGGCAACGCCGTCCCACATTGCTAGTTATAAATAAAGATAGGAGTTTTCACATTGTGACAAAGCAGGAAACATACCAGCTCAGCAGTCTGGGGGAAGTAAATTTCCTTTGCGCACCTCACTTTCAGGTTAGGTATAGGCAGAACAGTAAGTGAGGAGGAGTGCAAAAGAATATGGCTTCCCACTGTCTGATTAAATTGCAAATGCTCATTTTTTCTAGATCTTAAGATCTATCAAGGTATGCAGTGCTGGATTTCCATCACAAACTCTCTAGGTACCCTTAACCCTCTCATTCCTCAACAACTGCAACTCATCCAGGATGTCTGGATTCCCCATTTTTCACCCCCTTGGATGCCAGGGATATATCCAAGGCACTGGAAAGCAAAGAAAGGGTTAAACACAGCCAGTTAATCAGTGCCGCATCTTGGGCAATCCTTAACTCTGAGTGCCAGATGGGTACGCCTCTGGCGCTCAAAGGGTTAAGGCAATATTCATATTAACAGCTTTATTGCCATGTAGTTAACACTGTGCTAAATGGCCCATTGTTAACCCTTTGAGTGCCAGAGGGGTATGCAACGCATTGTTTTGCAATGTGTTGCGTACCCCTCTGGCAATCAAAGGGTTAAACTGACTGGGAAGAATGAGGCTTTTCAAACAGATGATTTCTGTCCTCCATAAAAAACACCCCAATGCAGGGACTTCATTTTCTCAGAAACTACATCACATTCAAGTCTCGGCATGTCTTGTCTGATCTACATCATGACGGCTTCTGAGCAGATCATTCACTTTAGAGATCATGGAGACTGAAATGAAAAACAATGAGGTAAAGAAAAAAGTCTACCACACTAGCCACATCAACAGAAAATTTATGATGATAGCCCTTTATGGAGTATTGCCAATATAACACACCTATCAAAAATACATGAAACACATCCTATGTCCCCAAATAAATAAGTCTGAGCCAGTATAAAAGTGTATACTGGCACACTACAAGTAGATAAAATATAATCTCCTATTGCCAAATCTACAAAATCACATGGTGGAAACTACTAAGTGCTGTGTATATTTATATAATCTCCCAACATTTCAAATTGTCAAAGAGGGACACTTGTGTTTTTGGGGGTGTGGCTGGTGGGCGGGGCATTACCGAGAAATTTTATCCTATTGCATGACCTATTGACACCTCCTTGTGTAAACCTAATAAATGACTTATCAAGACCAAAGTATTTTATTTACACAGACTAATTTATAAACACATATATGGAGGTTTAAACAAGCAATAATGTCAATTTTATTGCTGTAGAGCAATATGATACACGTATATACACACCACACAGTCTGATCTCCTAAACACAGGGACACCAGGGTGATACACTTATACACACCACACAGTGTGATCTCCTAAACACAGGGACACCAGGGTGATACACTTCTATACACACCACACAGTCTGATCTCCTAAACACAGGGACACCAGGGTGGGACAGAGGGATTTGGGTCTAAAAGAGGGACTGTCCCTCCTAAAAAGGGACACGTGTGTGTGTGTGTGTGTGTGTGTGTGTGTGTGTGTGTGTGTGTGTGTGTAACATAACTCCCACTATACATATTTACTACCATGCAAATCTAATGCCAAAGTGAAAGGAGATAGATTCAAAAAGTGTACACCAGGCAAAACCACTATGTGAATCAATACATGGACATAGACAGAAGGGTAGACCAGGACGCTATCCTAAAAAGCTCAATGCACATGTATTGCTTAATCAGTTTTGTCAGGGGATAGTGAATTATTAGAATGAAGATGCTGGTATTTACGGTAGCCAATAACAAAATAGTGATCAATAATCATGTGATCAGGCAAGGGCAATATTGTAACTTCCTTTGAGGTCAGATGAAAGTCACTATGACATCAAACAAGGTCGTGATAAGGTATAGTGTGTCAATCATATTCTTTGTGACCCAAAGACGGAGTAGGCGGAGGGGCATGACAAAGCCCGGCAGGAAGTGACGGAGTGCAGGAATCTTCAGCCGCAAGGGATTGTGGTCCCGCTGGCATCTTTAGCTTGGAGCGGCACGCAAGCAGTTACCACCCGCCCACCCCTGCTGGTGCCTTTTGGTCCACTGGGGTGTGGTTCCTTTCTGTGCAAGGGGTGTGGGTATGTGGTGGTGTGGGGCCCGTTGGTGGTCGGATGTGCTGGCTGTTTTTGTCACAGCTTGGCAGATGCTTGCTGGGCAAGCCAGGTGGTTGTGGTGATGGTACAGGTTTAAGACTCTTGGGCATGGGGCCCAAGGGACAGGAAATTACAGCTGGTGGGCTATTACTTGCCACATTCAAATAGGGCAGGGTTGGGTGGCGACATGGCCCCCAGTCAAGTAGCGTGATGTTCTGACAAGCACGAAGATGTTATGTTTGTTATGGTAAGGTATAGGTTATATTGAGGTTATAATTTATTACTGATGTTGTTAATAAATGTTAAGTTAATGATACTTAGGTTAATAAATTCTGTGGCCTTTTGACCCATCCGGATAGCCTCTGTGGTATTTATTTATTAAGGGGGGGGGAGAGAGAAGGGGGGTGTGGAGATCGGCATGACTTGACGGTGCTCTTGTCATGACTACCCAGATGCCGAGCAGGCACCCAAACACAAATCAAATAGAGGTGTATTGGACGCCTCCCTTGGCACCCAATCCTGCACTAGTAAAAATGCCAACCAATAGTCTCATCACAAGCACAGATACAATGTCAATCACTTAAATGAATAGTTCCAAAACAGATACACTATGATGGGTAGTGCTTCACAAATGGGCAAAGTATGCGGTACATCGGGAAAAAAAAAAAAAAGGGAAGAGCATGTAGAAGTTCGATGTGAGATATAATTAGGGAACAAATAATACAAGTCACACACACACACACACACAGGTAAAGGAAGTGGCGAAGAATCTGCAAGCATCATTGGATACCATCTCAACCTGGTACAGCGACTGGCAGATAGAACTCAACATCAGCAAGACAACTGCAACGCTGTTCACCAGAAAGATCAAGGAGCACCCGCACATCAGCCTCAATGGGGAGGCCGTCAAGTGGGAGAGTAGCAGCCACTACCTCGATGTGACCCTGGACAGCAAACTCAACTGGGGAAGCCATATTGAGAATACTTAGCAGAAGGCAACAGGAAAGATGGCAGCACTGTACCAATTCCTGAAGACCAAGTCCATGCCACTCCGGACAAAGATCAACGTCTACAAGGCAATCATCAGACCTACCCCGACGTATGCCTCCCCAGCATGGATCACTTGCCATAAGTGACACCGGAAGAGTCTTCAGATAGTCCAGAACAAGGCCCTGCGAATATCGTCTGGAGCTCCAAGTTTCATAAGGATAGCTGACCTTCACAGGTAGCTGGACATCGAGATGTTGGACGAACACCTAGTGAAGCCGAGTAAGAACCTCTGCCAAGGACTGGATCAGAACCTGAACCCTCTGATCATAAGACTCACTGCCACCACTGCAAACCCCTTCGACCTCTACCCGCTGCCCATCACAGAGAAGACCCTGTGAAACCAACCCAACTGTGACAAGTCAACACAGACCAAGAAGAATCCAAACCTGCGACTACAAACCCAACCCGAGAAGATGGAGTAATGAGGCTCAAGCCTCGGTATCCAAAAATCACCGCTGGTGGATAAAATCTATCAGCAAGAAGACGACAACGACACACAGGTAAAGATAAGTATTGATGACCACGCAAGAGAACGGCGTGGACAATGTTGACAAAAGAATGTATCAGGACATAAGATCACAGCATTATAAGTATAAACATAGGTATTTTTCAATATATTACGATAATACAGGAGTACTATCAACACACAGGATATAGAAGTTACAAATCACTGCTAATCAGTATGAAAAGGAGGTACAGTACAACTCCATAAAAACGTATATATCATATTTGTATCCAGGAGCAGCCAATGTAAGCTGCCTGAATCAGAACTTTGATCCAGAAGTGGGAATTGAAAGCAGCGTCTCAATCTTTGCTGATGACACTAAGCTATGTAAGGAAATACATACAGAGCTGGATGTTTTTTTCTCTGCAGAAGGATTTAGATAAACTGAGCAAATGGGCAGAAGAGTGGCAGATTACATTTAATGTAGATAAATGTAAGGTTATGCATTTGGGCTGTAGAAACAAACTTGCTACATATACGCTAAATTGGAAACAATTGGGAAATCCTCATTAGAGAAAGATTTAGGTGTACTGATAGACGATAGACTTCACAGTAGTGTGTAGAGTCACTCAGCTGCTGCAAGAGCAAATAGAGTACTAGCCTTCATAAAAAGCAGTGTAGATGCAAGGGATGCTAATATTATCCTACCTCTGTATAAATCCTTGGTTAGGCCTCATCTAGAATATGGAGTACAATTTTGGGCAACAGTTCTTAAAAAACAAAAGAGACATTATTGAACTGGAAAAGGTGCAGAGATGTGCAACAAAACTATAACACAGATTCTCCAATCCCTTTATCAAAGAGAGACTAGCCAAACTGGGTTGATTTACATTAGAGAAGAGATGTCTAAGGGGTGATATGATTACTATTTACAAATACATTCAAGGTCAATACAAAGAACTATCCAATTAATTATTTACAGAGAGCTGAGCTATGAATGAGAGGTCATCCATTAACTAGAGGAAAGGAGCTTTCAACTAAAACAAAAGGCAGGGATTTTTTCCAGTAAGGGCGGTAAAGCTATGGAATTCTTTGCCTTGGAATTTTGTTCTTGCAGTTACTGCAACGGCTTTCAAAAAGAGTAATGCATACCCATCTAGCACAGAATACTATGACAGATCAGTTCAATGCAGTTAGGGTGTTGATCCAGGAAAATATCTGACTGCCATTTGGAGTCAGGAAGGATTTGTTTTTTTACCCACTTGGGGCTAAATTGGAAATAGCTGCAGTGGTTTTTTTTTTTTTTTTTTTTTTTTTAAAGTTATGGTTCAGGGCTTCCGGAGTGGCGTGCAGCCGCTCTGGGAGCCCTGAACTCCATGCCAGGAGTATCACTGGTCCTTAAGTTCCGGACCGCCTTGATGGTCCTGGCATGTCAATGGTCCTTAAGGGGTTAAGATACTTCATAGAGAAATAGCAGACTAACAGTTATTGTATAAGAAAAGACCAGAGTTAAAATGCTCTGGGAAACACAGGAAGCGAGGACAGTAGCTATACAGCAACTCTGTGTGTAGAAAAGTCCCCCAGTAGGCAAAGTGCTGGGGAGTGTGCCGATTGGGGAGTGGAGCTTGCTGGGGCCTAGGTCGGATAAAAATGGATGATCGAAGGAACTGCCCCATACCCCTGGTGACAACCTATGGGGTCAAAGGAGGCTACAGACAAGGACACAGTTGCATACATTGTTAGTCTAGTCTAAAATTGCTCACAGAAGTTGGAGAACAGGAATATTTGACCTCCGACACAAAGGTACGACTAGGATATGACTGGCAGTCGAACATGTGTACGACAGATGGTCAAGGAAGTTGACCTGTCACCACTCCGGTACAATGTAAGGACAGAGCTAAACTCAACTATGCCAGATTTGACAGGAACCCAGCAGCAAATGTAAGGTTTGTTAAAGTTTAAGACCTTGAGTGCCAAAGTGGAGTCCAACGTTTGTTACCACAAACTACTACTAAATGTTTGTGTGTGTGATAAATTCACTCCCTTAAATCAGTATTTCTGTACAAACATGGAAAAACTGAATTAGGCTCTGGATATTTTGAGATTTTACAATTTAGCTGCCTGACCGCTAGAATTGCCTGGAGAAGACTTCCACACGTCTGATGACTTCTCTGCAGCGGTTGGTCTGGATTCTCCCTTCTGCTCAGTCTAAGGCAGCAGTGGGCAAACAATGGAACTTTCAAAATGAGCTGACCCTGAGATCTTTGGAATATTAACCCTTAATGCTTCCCATAATGTAGATTGTATGGTATGAAACCCAGAGGTTCTCCAGTTGGTCCACAAAGAGCCTTTAACATGTTACAATTTAGACACACACACACACACACCACAAGCAGGACTTCTCCCCTGTCTCTGGTACAAATGGCACCATTTTAGAGACTAAAGAAACAAAGAGCTCTCTAACCCTGAGATTTGGGCCTAAGCCCTGAGTCTCGGGGTCAAACCCTGAGAGTTCCCAAGTAGGGTGGTGAGTAACATGGGCTTCCTTCTCCTTTCCCGGGAGCACATACTGGGTATCAGTCACACTGATTGGCACTATCCAGTCATATCCTGCCAGTCAGTGTGTGCAGCATACCTGCCAATATTTTAACTGGCACAAGGATGACATGTTTTTAGGTGGCGTTGCTGGGGGCATGGAATTATTGAGAAATGTTTGGTTATTTCATGACCTAGTGACACCTCTTTGGGTAAATGAATAAATGATTTAGAACAAGGACCAAAGTATTTTATTTACACAGTCCAAGTTAAAAAATATATATACTGAAGTTTATACAATTATTAATGTGAGTTTTATTGCTGTGGAGCAATGCGATACACTTATATACACACCGCACAGTCTGATCTCCTAAACACAGGGACACCAGGGTGATGTACTTATATACACACCGCACAGTCTGATCTCCTAAACACAGGGACACCAGGGTGATACACTTCTATACACCATACAGTCTGATCTAAAGTGAGAGAAACTAGGGTGGGATAGAAAGATAAAGGGGTTTGGGTCTCAAATAGGCACTGTTCCTCCTAAAGAGGGACACTTGGGAAGTATGGATCCCTAATATCTCCTAAAGAGGGACACTTGGGAGGTTTGCAGATGGCTCAGTTCCTTTTTGGAATTGGACCCTCCCCAAACACATCTGCCCACTGTTCTTAACTAGTGATATGCCCCCCCGCAATGTAATAATATGGAGGCCCTTAGAATGACATCACTTTCCCTTCTAGCACAGTACTTTGCACTAGTTCTGCATATGGTGCCTGTTTTGACAGACATCTAGTTTAAAATAATCATGCTGACAGCAAAGAGTTTATCTTATTTCCCATAGTTCACCACCCTCTTTTACCCTCAAAATATGAGAGCTGGTATGGGAGTCAGTAATCTATCATACCTCCCAAGTGACCCTCTTTAGGAGGGACAGTCCCTCTTTGAGACCCAAATCCCTCTTTCCCACCCTGGTGTCCCTGTGTGTAGGACATCAGACTGTGTAGTGTGTATATAAGTGTATCACCCTGGTGTCCCTGTGTGTAGGAGATCAGACTGTGTGGTGTGTATAGAAGTGTATCACCCTGGTGTCCCTGTGTTTAGGAGATCAGACTGTGCGGTGTGTATAGAAGTGTATCACCCTGGTGTCCCTGTGTTTAGGAGATCTGACTATGTGGTGTGTATATAAGAGTATCACACTGCTCCACAGCAATAAAACTCACATTAATGTTTGTTTAAACATCAGTATATATTTTATAAATTAGTCTGTGTAAATAAAAAATAATTTGGTCTTGTTAGAAGTCATTTATTAGGTTACATAAGGAGGTATCAATAGGTCATGAAATAGCCTAAAAATTCTAGGTAATGGCCTGCCCACCAGCCACGCCACAGCAACACCCTCTATAAAACACAAGTGTCCCTCTTTGGCAATTTGAAATGTGGGGAGGAATGATATAGATATATATATATATATATCCAGATGTTGCAATTTAGCAACTGAAGAGTCACATGTTGACCACCCCCTGGATTATTCAATGACACATCCCATTCCTGGAAATGTGAGCTCAGCACTGCAGTAATCTCCAGGCATTGTACTGTGATCAGCGTTCCGTTCTGATGGATTACACTGCACTGACTAGCCCAGTGGATCTCAACCCTTTTAGCTCAAGGCACTCCTAACACGCAGTTTGGCATTTTCAGGGCACCTCTATCATTTTATGTCATTTGTCAAGGTTGTAATGAAGGTTTCTAATACATAAATATGCAGTTATGCTTAAATCTCAAAACTAAAATAAAAATGTATTGTGCATAATAACTTCCATAAATATACATTTGTAACACTACATTCACGTTTTTTTGTCAAAGTCTGCAAAGATAAAATGGAGAACCCTAAGTGGATGTCCGTGGCACACGAAAGCACCATGGCACCCGAAATGAGAAACACTGGACTGTTCATTTTTGAAAACATGAACTGTTGGGCTTGTCCTAAGGACTGACAGACCACATAAACAAAAACCACCAACTTAAGTGTAATCAAATTGCACATACCTGGTGCTTTTTGTTTGTCAGCTAAAATAGTTTTAGAGACTTGATTTAGTGGTTGTAGAATCTAGTGTAAGTAGCGCTTTCTTGTCTGATAAAGTTAATACTTCATTACTCATGTCCAGAAAAATCACATTTCACCTCCTTCTTAGTCCTAGGTCATGTCTTGTGCATGGGGGTATTGGTTCAAGAAAGACACAGACCACTAAATATCGGTTTAACTCAGGCCACAGCTTTATTTAATGATACACATTAACCATTTTAACTTAACATTTCCTTAATCTTTTAAGCCCTTGCCAATAACCAATTTTGACAGGCCATCCCCTGCCTATCCCCCCTTTTCAGCCGTAGACTCAAAACCCCAACTTGCCTCACCTTACCTCGCCCCATTAGCTGGTCAATGCAGCTCAATGAGGCCGGCGTCTAAACCCGCGACAAAGTCCGGGTGTCATTACCCTTAGGCCGCTGGCCTACCATCTTCATGTATCGTACCCCATTTTAATAACCTTTTATAAATTGGCAAGGGCCAAAAGCGCCAACAAAGCTGAGACAAAAAACAAACACAACAAAGACCCACCATACACCTAGGAAACCAACCCAAGCCACCCCTGCATCGAACCATAGGAAGGGTGGGAGGGAACTGTGACTTCTCCAGTCCTCAACGCCTTGTAACAAGTAGGAAGTGAAACCCCTTTTAATCCTTTCTACCCCTTGTGACCTTCCTCTGACTCACTTCCTGTACCCACCCACATGTATTCCCCCTTCTTATTTTTTCGGGGAGTTCTCATGGGCAACTGTTGAAGTAAATCTTTTACAGTTTAAATATGCTTTATGGACAAAATTTAACCCCTTTGAGTGCCAGAGGGGTGTGCAATGCATTACGTACCCTTCTGGCATTCGACCTCCTCCCCAAACCATTATCACTCCTCAACTATAAAAACTGGCAATGAAACAATACAGTGCCCCATACAAATAGCGAATGCATTAAACATGAGCTACTTCCAGATTACACAAAAGTAATGCAGAAGACGACATGTGCACTGTATAGTCTGTCACCTTTCCCTCTGGTCCAACAGCTCTGTGGAATTCAATTTCTTGCCAGTATCCAAAATATGTGACCCCTCCTCAACCCAAAAATAAAACCACAATCCAGCCAGACCAACTGCCGTCTATGTTAGTAAAGCTCAGTGCTTAGGTCACTGCATCCCTAATTTATGCCTCCTTGTCATTTGTGTGTATGCCTAAGTGTGACGGGGGTACAGGGGTTACTGATTGGTAGACCGAGGGTTAAGCGATATATCCAGCCAGACAAAAAGATAATAAATTGCATTTATTAGAGGGGTCACGGCACAAAACATAGGACAACAATTACAGGCAAACAAACAGGGGTAAAACATAAAAACTAAACACTTCTGCTGTTCTCTTCTTACGTGCATAACTTGCCAGGGGTTACAAATAATACTCACAGTCCATTTTAGCTTAAAGCTGGAGCTTAATTCATAGTCCCACTAAAGGCAAGAGTAGGCATCCTGCCCACTACACATGCTGCTGGATTATATGAAGGTTCCTTGTATCTTTTAGTCCTGGCAGAGGAGTTGGGGAAGACATCCTAAGATCCTTGTGGTAGGAACATCAGGGTACTCTCTCTGTGTCTGAAGCCGCCTTGACTCACAGCCCACAACTGAAAAGGGGACCTGGCTCTACAGTGCCCGCTCACTCTAACTCTTCCGGTGAGGGCACTCACCAGTCCCTTAGAAAGCAAGTGGACCAGACCAACTCCAGGCTGGCCCCAGGCCTCCCCCCCATTCTGGAGAGGGGCTCTCTCCTGCTCCTACATTCTGCAACTCTCTCTCCCCTCTCTAGCTTTTTTTTCTACCCACCCCCTACAGGATGTGATGTCACAGTTCCCTCTGCTTAGCCTAATGTGAAGGGGGGAAAGATACACACATTCCACACACAGATTTGCCCTACCCCCTCTATCTCATAACACAATCTAACACAAAGCTAGACTGGATGGCACCATCCCTCTGTACATCATACACACTAACCAACCCATTCACTGCTGGTAACTGGACAACACTCTAATGTATGCATACACAGGGGACATTAAGGTTTCAAGAATGGGAACACATGTTAAGACAATGGACATCACTGAAAACAGACCCATTTCGTCACACTAAGGAAAGTGGCTAGTGTCTTTCTGCAGACGAATATCCTTTCTCCCCACATTATCTGAAGTCCTGAAAACATGTCTACGTGCAACTTTATAAGTACCATAAAATCTTGGGTATAATATGCACAATTTTACCCCACTTCACCTAATGTGAAGTGGGGGGGTGAGTATTATACCCGAGAGTTTTTTTTAATTTAAAAAAAAAAATTAACATAACATATATATATATGTAAGCCTTCCAGATCCCTTCCCTCCCTCGGAGCTATCCACTGCTAAAATACCATTTACTTAAGTCAAAATTCAAGTCCCCACATTTTCCCCATTAGCAGGCACCATATAACACATGTCAATATTCCCTGCGGCCGCCCGCTTCCTTCAGGACCTACCGGCTCCAGCCAATGGTAATGCCCTGTGAGTATCTGAAGGTCCTCACAGAGCAATACCATAGCCGGAAGGAAGTGGGCGGCGAATGGAAACGTGCCACCCGCAGGGAATATTGACATGGGTTATATGTTGCCTGCTAATGGGGAAAATGCGGGGACTTAAATTTTGACGTAAGTAAATGGTGTTTTAGCAACGGATAGCTCCGGGGGAGGGAGGGAAGGGATCTGGAAACCTTATTTTTTTTTTTTTTTTTTCTTAAGAGGAGAAAACAAGGGTGCGTATTATACATAGGCACTCTGGTTTTCCCCTAAAATCTTGGGCATAATATACACCTGCGTATTATAACTGAGATTTTATGGTATTGCCGACTATCCAGATTTTTCACCCTGCATCAATCAGGCTTTCATCCAAATCAGTCACGGCCCTCTTAACCCCTTAAGGACCAGTGGTCCTGGGATGTTTCCGTCCCGTAAGGACCGCTTTGATCCTTGCCGACGTGCAGGTACACGTGACCTGTTGCGTGTATCGGCGGCTGCTTTGGGGCCTGAAAGAGATTGCTCCAGTCTTGGAATGGTCAATTTTAGGCCTCATTTTTACTTACAGCGCTCCCGATGGAGCGCTATAAGTAAGAAGTACGTGACCTACTATAACCGTCATCGGTCCTTAAAGTATTTAAGGACCATGACGGTCATAGTACGTCATGTAGTCTTTAAGGGGTTAAAGTATGCAATGATTTCTACATTGGCATGGAAAATGGTGACCTTACTGAAGCCAAAGGCCTTTGATACAGCACAACCAAGAGACTCCGAATATAAAAACAAGACAACCTTTGATACAGTAGACCATAATATTCTGATAAGTAAGTTATACAGCACAGGACTGGGAAATCATTCTCCAGAATGGTCCAGATCCTATTTATAAGATAGAACACAATTTGTGTTTACTGCTCACAATATTTTCATTTTGCTCAAAGTAACAAGTGGGGTTCTCCAAGGCTCCATTCTTGGCCCTCTTCTATTTTCCCTATTTATAAGTGATCTGTCCACAGTTTGCAAAGCACCTTATCCGAGGACACGATAATCTACACTAAAATTCCAAAAATGTACCACAATTTGGAGGTAGTGCTACAAGATGATTTCTCTCAAATTGAAAGATGGATAGCTAAAAACAAACTGTTCTTAAATACTGACAAAACAGTCACAATCGTATCTGGTACGAAGAACAAGCTATTTAAACTCATAACTTGGCCCTGGTGGACTCCTTCATATCTCTTGGTATGTGGATTGACCCCAACCACCCTTTTGGGCTTCCTATTGATAAATGAACAGCAAAACCTTTTTTCTAAAATAAGATTTATTTCTAAACACAGTGCCTAAGTCCCCGGTAAGAAAACCTTTTGTTCAAAAGGACGCTAATGCCAGTTTTAGATTACTGGAATGTAGTGAATGCTTTTGTACCAGAATCCATCGTGGTCAACTCGACACATTATATAATTCATTGTCTTCCATTGCAATGACACTGCCCATCATTGCAACATCGAAATCACATAATTGTGAACTCCAGCCCCAGGCGTAATAATTTAAGGTTCTCACGTATGATCAGTTTCCACTAAGAGGAATAACCATACAAATACTTTCAAGATGGAGATCCCCGTTGAAGAAATTATTTAGAAAGGTGGCAGGTCCTCTTTAACCTCAACCCTTTGGGTGGCTGATTGTTATCTCTGGCACTCAAAGGGTTAAGGGCCAGAATTAAAAAGGTGTCAACACCCCCATGGTCCTTGAAGAGTTTGTAAGGTTGCAGTTAATCAAGAGGCTTGGGAAGACATTCCCAGGACTGCTCTCTAACTTTTAAACTGGAATTATGGTGTAGGGGAAAAAATGGCTTCTCGCTCTCTCCTCCCTGTACATTTTCAGTTTAGATACAGCTAGGAATGTTACATCATGCCTTGTGTATATGAGAGCCACCTGTATTTTACTGTAAGGGTTAATTAACCCCTTATATGCTACATACACAATAGATGGATTGCAAATTTACTCAAACACGTCTTGTGTCCTGTTTATTTTGCCAGCATACCAACCCCTGCAAGACTAGATAGATACACTGGTATTCACAGCTAGGATACGGGCTGGTGCCACGCTTACACATTTTGTTATTCGGCTAATGGGTGCAAGTTATCTGCATTACTCGGTCACAGTGGATCTCAGTCTCTTCTCTATGCGGTTCTGTTGTCCCTCTGAGTTCCACGGACCTGCACTTCGTAGCCATTCAGGATTAAATCTTCAGGTTAAAATTTACATTTATTCATTGTTTTGTTTGTAAAGTTATCTAGTTAATGATTTGCAAATGTTCTTGTATGTTTCTAGCAAAAAGGTATAGTGCATACACACACTACTACACCATGACATGTATACACAGCACAGGTGCAGTACAGACAGCAGTGCCAGTCTCCTCCTCACACACTACTACACCATGGCATGTATACACAGCACAGGTACAGTACAGACAACAGCAGTGCCAGTCTCCTCCTCCTCACACACTACTACACCATGACATGTATACACAGCACAGGTACAGTACAGACAGCAACAGTGCCAGTCTCCTCCTCACACACTACTACACCATGAATGTATACACAGCACAGGTACAGTACAGACAGCAACAGTGCCAGTCTCCTCCTCACACACTAGTACACCATGACATGTATACACAGCACAGGTACAGTACAGACAGCAGCAGTGCCAGTCTCCTCCTCACACACACTACTACACCATGACATGTATACACAGCACAGGTACAGTACAGACAGCAGCAGTGCCAGTCTCCTCCTCACACACACTACACCATGACATGTATACACAGCACAGGTACAGTACAGACAGCAGTGCCAGTCTCCTCCTCACACACTACTACACCATGGCATGTATACACAGCACAGGTACAGTACAGACAACAGCAGTGCCAGTCTCCTCCTCCTCACACACTACTACACCATGACATGTATACACAGCACAGGTACAGTACAGACAGCAACAGTGCCAGTCTCCTCCTCACACACTACTACACCATGACATGTATACACAGCACAGGTACAGTACAGACAGCAACAGTGCCAGTCTCCTCCTCACACACTAGTACACCATGACATGTATACACAGCACAGGTACAGTACAGACAGCAGCAGTGCCAGTCTCCTCCTCACACACACTACTACACCATGACATGTATACACAGCACAGGTACAGTACAGACAGCAGCAGTGCCAGTCTCCTCCTCACACACACTACACCATGACATGTATACACAGCACAGGTACAGTACAGACAGCAGCAGTGTCAGTCTCCACCTCACACACACTTCTACACCATGACATGTATACACAGCACAGGTACAGTACATACAGTAGCAGTGCCAGTCTCCTCCTCACACACACACTACTACACCATGACATGTATACACAGCACAGGTACAGTACAGACAGTAGCAGTGCCAGTCTCCTCCTCCTCACACACTACTACACATGACATGTATACACAGTACAGTACAGACAGTAGCAGTGCCAGTCTCCTCCTCACACACACTACTACACCATGACATGTATACACAGTACAGTACAGACAGTAGCAGTGCCAGTCTCCTCCTCACACACACTACTACACCATGACATGTATACACAGTACAGTACAGACAGTAGCAGTGCCAGTCTCCTCCTCACACACACACTACTACACCATGACATGTATACACAGCACAGGTACAGTACAGAAAGCAGCAGTGCCAGTCTCCTCCTCCTCCTCACACACTACTACACCATGACATGTATACACAGCACAGGTACAGTACAGACAGCAGAGGTGCCAGTCTCCTCCTCGCACACACTACTACACCATGACATGTATACACAGCACAGGTACAGTACAGACAGCAGCAGTGCCAGTCTCCTCCTCACACACACTACTACACCATGACATGTATACACAGCATAGGTACAGTACAGACAGTAGCAGTTCCAGTCTCCTCCTCACACACACTACTACACCATGACATGTATACACAGTACAGTACAGACAGTAGCAGTGCCAGTCTCCTCCTCACACACACTACTACACCATGACATGTATACACAGCACAGGTACAGTACAGACAGCAGCAGTGCCAGTCTCCTCCTCACACACTACTACACCATGACATGTATACACAGCATAGGTACAGTACAGACAGTAGCAGTTCCAGTCTCCTCCTCACACACACTACTACACCATGACATGTATACACAGCATAGGTACAGTACAGACAGTAGCAGTTCCAGTCTCCTCCTCACACACACTACTACACCATGACATGTATACACAGTACAGTACAGACAGTAGCAGTGCCAGTCTCCTCACACACACACTACTACACCATGACATGTATACACAGCACAGGTACAGTACAGACAGCAGCAGTGCCAGCCTCCTCCTCACACACACACTATACACCATGACATGTATACACAGCACAGGTACAGTACAGACAGCAGTGCCAGTCTCCTCTCACACACACTACTACACCATGACATGCATACACAGCACAGGTACAGTACAGACAGCAGCAGTGCCAGTCTCCTCCTCACACACTACTACACCATGACATGTATACACAGTACAGTACAGACAGTAGCAGTGCCAGTCTCCTCCTCACACACACACTACTACACCATGACATGTATACACAGCACAGGTACAGTACAGACAGTAGCAGTGCCAGTCTCCTCACACACACACACACTACTACACCATGACATGTATACACAGTACAGTACAGACAGTAGCAGTGCCAGTCTCCTCCTCACACACACACTACTACACCATGACATGTATACACAGTAAAGTACAGACAGTAGCAGTGCCAGTCTCCTCCTCCTCACACACACTACTACACCATGACATGTATACACAGTACAGTACAGACAGTAGCAGTGCCAGTCTCCTCACACACTACTACACCATGACATGTATACACAGTACAGTACAGACAGTAGCAGTGCCAGTCTCCTCACACACACACTACTACACCATGACATGTATACACAGCACAGGTACAGTACATACAGCAGCAGCGCCAGTCTCCTGCTCACACACTACTACACCATGACATGTATACACAGTACAGTACAGACAGTAGCAGTGCCAGTCTCCTCCTCCTCACACACACTACTACACCATGACATGTATACACAGTACAGTACAGACAGTAGCAGTGCCAGTCTCCTCACACACTACTACACCATGACATGTATACACAGTACAGTACAGACAGTAGTGCCAGTCTCCTCCCGAAACATATTACGACACCATAACATGTATACACAGACACAGTAGCAGCATCTTGAACACAACCCTGGTACTTTAAAGACAGCAGCAATGCCAGCTTTCACCTCACATACGTAAACGTTAACATACCATTATACATAGTGCAGGTAACAGCCAGCCTCATACACACACACTACTACACAATGCGTGTATGCACTGGCCTAACAGGGCACAGGGAAATTCTCCAGTGGGCTGCATGTCCTGGGGCCGGTCTTTCCAGCAGGACATCTCTCTTGGGTGGGTGTTATGGGGATAATGAGACATGTGTTGGTTTATGAGGAAGCTTAATAGGACATGGGTGTGTATTAGGGGGTAAAATTGGACAGGGTGGGTGTTGGGGGAAATGTTAGGCTTGTATTTCATTATTTCTGGGGCTGATTTTTATTCCCAGTCCACCCTGGCATGCACAGCACAGACAAAACAGTACATGGCAATGACACACTCCCCTGCACCCATACACTTTGCTGGTTTACTCACCAATCTGGCAGCTCAGTAGAAGCAGAAAGACAATTGCCATCAATCCTTGTCCCTTCATCTCTCTCATTGTGCCTTACTCTTTGTCCTTTCGCTTCTCCTTCTGCTATTTAATAGGAATCCCCACCCAGTTGCACTTGATGATGAGAAGGAATGAAATGAGAGAGCAGGGGGTGGGGAGTGCTGGGACATTACAGAAGGGGAGGCGTTGGGGGATATGAGATAAAGGGAGTGGGTAATGGAACTGTGCCTATCCTTTTTTTCTCATCCATGTTACGTCCCTCCTGTTTATATCTTGGTGGGTGTCTAAGTGGGATGTTAGTAATCCTGTAACTACTGCTTGACTCCAACCTTTGGCTTTCAAAGGGTTAAGTGTCTGGCAGCCACACATCATTTTGCATTATCAATGTTACTTGCATCCTAAAATGTCTAACCCTTTGAGTGCCAAAGGGGATGCAACAAATTGCGTTGCATACCCTTTGGCACTCAAAGGGTTAACCTGTGGAGCATTACACACCCTTGCGATCCTCAAAGTGTTAATACCGGCTGCTTATGACAGATACCTCTAGACTGTAAGCTCCTGCGAGCACAGCCGTCTGATCCTACTGTTCTCCATATTCGATTTGTACTATTGAATATCCCTGTATGTCTGTTCCCTATTGTTCAGCGCTGCGGGATAAGTTGGAGCTATATAAATAAAGAGGAATAACAATAATAATCATAATGCATACAGCGGTGTGGCGTAAAAACTTTTTTTTCAGCCCTGGGACATAAGGTTTCATGTCTAAGATATCCCTTTAAATGCAGGACACTTACGAAACTTCAGATGTGCAGGCAGCACATCATTCAGTGCAACCCTGCAGTGTGTCCTATTCATAAACATCCTGTATTTAACCCCTTTGCGTCCTGTGACGTACCTGGTCCGGCACTTAAGGACCAGTGATGGTCCTGGTACGTCACGTACTATTACTCACCGCGCTCCTGCAGGAGCGCGGTGAGTAATACCGTGGACTGAAGTTGATCGCTCCAAGACTTTATTGATCTTTCAGTCTCTTGTTCGGCGTGCTGGCACACATGATCAGTCACATGGGGCAGCACATCCAACGTCCCATCTGGTCCTTAAATGACCAGACACCCCAGGATCGCTGGACCTTAAGGGGTTAAAGGAACAGTATTGTCCAATAGAAATTTTTTGTGGTTTTGTAAATAAAAAAAATAAATAAATGATGTGGTGCAAATCCCTTCTCTCAAACCTTTATGGTTTGAGAGATATTCGCATCTAAAGTTCCCCCTCTCCTGATGTCAGCTGTAAAGCTGACAGAAGGAGATCTGTGTCGGCCGACACAAGGTGGCTCTTCAACAGAGCCGAAATAGTAATATTTAAGAAGAACTATTTCATTGGAACCGTCTACAAAATGAGCTTGTAAACCAGGCACACTTGTAGACCGTTCCAATGAAGTAATTATTTTTAAATATCGCTATTTCGGCTCTGCTGCAGAGCACTGACGTCAGGAGAAGGGGAGGGGGACTTTAGCACCGAATATGTCTCAAACCATGGGATTTGCTTCACATAATTTATTTTTTTAAATCTAGAAAACAACGGAAAGTTATTATTGGGCATTAGTGTCCCTTTAAAGAACCACATACATACTTGGGAACTCTCAGAGTCTGACCCTGAAACTAAGGGTTTTGACCCAGAGCTTAGGGTTTCAGTGTGCAGGTCCAAATTATCAGGGTGAGTAGAGTCCAGTGGTATATGATCTACACTATTTAAAAGAGCAGTAAACTTTTATTTATGAAAACACATATGTTATAGAGCTTTTCCTGCTGAGTAAAACAAGGTCACTCCCACTTCTGTCAGATGTTTTATTCAAAATTTATAACCGTTCAAATAATCAGGAAGCTAATTTACTGTGTTTACTTCCTGATAGTTCTGACAGGAAGTGACTTTACTGTGTTTACTTCCTGATAGTTGTAACTGACAGGAAGTGACTCAGCAGTTTCTATCACATTCTATGGAGAACTGTATGTCTCTGACTTTTATGACTTTCCTCTCCTTTAGAATCTAACAGGAAATCTATTTAGAATTTGACCACTAGATGGCACTGCTAATGTAAAAAAACATGGGTTTAAACTGTAATAACTATGGAAATATAAATCTCTCAGCAGTGGGAGTACCCTTATTTTACTCAATAGGAAAATCCCTACAATATATATATTTTTCATTAAAAAAGTTTACTGCTCCTTTAACTGTTTTTTTTTGTCTCCAAATTAAATCCGTTGCCATGAGAAAGGCAGAGGGGGAAGTCCTGGTTGACTTGTTTGTGTTCAAGCAGTGAATTCTCTAAATCAGTGGTTCACACCCATGCCCTCAAGGCCAACTTACATTCCAGGATTTAGGAATTTCCCTGCCACAGCACAGGTGTGTTGATCAGAGGCCCATTCAAATGGATTAACTCACCTGTGCTCAATTCCTGGCCTGAGGGCACGAGTTGAGGACCACTGCTCTAAATGATAGCATCTTATAGATTAATTGAGGGCTCACCAGAGCAACTTTAAATTACAGCAAGCAGGGATATATCACATCTAATCTATATTAACCCTTTGATTGCCAGAGGGGTGCGGAACGCATTGCAAAGCAATGCGTTCCGTACCCCTCTGGCAACCAAAGGGTAAAGGGGAATGCTACAGATTAATATTTCAAAGAGCTCAGGGTCTGTTCATTTTGAAAGTACTTGGGAATGACTATACGGTCACCTTAGTGTGCAAACTGGCTTCTCCTTGTTATTGAAATACAACTCGCATCATCCTCAACCTGCCAACCGATTCAAAGACAACCTACAGCTGGCAAGCTAAGCAAGGTGTTGGCCACTTCCTTGCTAGCTAGAGGGTTAAGCACAGCCCTGCATTTACCACAATCCAAATAAGTGAGCCGCTGATTCAGACACCCGTGTAAAATCAGGGCTTTATTCCAGTCAGATATCCAGCGCATTGTGTTGCTCTGGATCGCTCTCTGGCACTCAAACAGTTAAGGGCTGTATGTATTCCTGGGCATCCCAGCTGCACTGTAGGTGAGAAATAGAATTCCCCCCAGTGTCCCATTGATTTAACCCTTTGAGTGCCAGAGGGGTAGTCAACATATTGCAAAGCAATACGTTGCCTACCCCTGACACTCAAAGGGTTAAAAGAATATTTTAAGCCCTTGACTGCTAGAGACGGCTTTAGTACATTGCTTCACAATGCATGGCAGACATCGCCAGCATTTAAAGCGGAACTACCATCACACAACATCTTTAGCTTAATTAAGTCCATATCTGGTGACAAGCTGCTTAGTAGTGCTAGTCGCCAGAATTATTACCTGATTTAATAGATTTATGCTTTCTTCCATAGCTGACAGTAACACAGAGCATGGACATCTTGCCATAGTGACGTCCGCGCGTCTGTGCTGTCAGTCCCTTTTGGAGCCGGCCGGCTCCTAGCCACGCCTCCTAGACCAGGCTGGGACTGACAGCTCAGGTGTGCGGACGTCACTATGGCAAGATGTCCGCGCTCCGTCCTGCCTGTCACCCATGGAAGAAAGCTTAAATCTATTAAATAAGGTAATTATTCTGGCGACTAGCGCTACTAAGCAGCTAGTCGCCAGATGGGGACTTAATTAAGCTAAAGATGTGCGATGGTAGTTCCACTTTAAATGCTGGAGACGTCTGCCATGCATTGTGAAGCAATGTACTAAAGTCGTCTCTAGCACTTGTTGTGCGGTGGTAGTTCTGCTTTAAAGTGATAGTAATGTTTCACAATAAAAGCAGCTCCAATTAATCTTCATAGCATTTGGGCCATGGAGAGAGTTATTTCAGTATTGTCAGAGTTGTAGTTCAAGAGTAGTTGAATGATAAAGTATCCCCCTCCTGCCCCTTTTACCTAGTGTAAGCCACCTCCCCTCAGATGTGGAATCTGGTCTCTTGACTGGGCAGCTCACTGCAAGGGACAATCTTCTTACTGTGAACATAAGGAAAACCCTGCCCCTTTTGACAGGCTTTTCAGGTTTTTCTTTATGCTCACTGAAGATTGTCCCTCTCTGTGATCCATCCCGACAGTCTTGCTGCTCTGAGGTGAGCAGTGTTACATCAGTAAAAGGAGCAAGAGGGGGATACTTTATCATTCAATTACTCTTGTACTACAACTCTGACAGTATTGAAATAACACTCTCCGTGGCCCAAATTCTATGAAGATTAATTGGAGCAGTTTGTATTGTGAAATATTACTATCCCTTTAAGGAGTTAAAATCTAAGGTGTACAGATGTCACTTTAAATGCAGGATGACACATGAATCAGTGCAACCCTGCAATGTGTGTTTTTCATAATCATCATGCATTTAAAGGGCTATCTGGTCACCTTATTAAAACCGGCATTTAAATGGGAACTCTCACCCCAAATTAAGTCTCCTCCCAACAATTAGCCATCTAGCAATAAGCTTAACAATAGTAGTATTAGCCAACAAAATTACCACGTTACTGAGAAATCCTACTTCTGCCGAGACTGACGGCCAGGCAACATCGCTTTAAAGATACCTGGTGCCTGCACCTTCAGTCCCTTCTGGTGCCTAAAGGTACCATGCAGCGCCTCCTAGAGGAGACCGGAACTGACAACGCAGGTGTGCAGATGTCTGTAAGCAACAATGTTGCGTTGTGGCCTGGCCGTCAGTCTCGGCAGAAGTAGGATTTCTTAGTAATGCGGTAATTATGCCGGCTAATACTACTATTGTTAAGTGTATTGCTTAGGATGGCCACATTTCCATTCTGCCATTCAGGGACACTGCAGAGACGAGAACAGCAGAGTATGTGTCCTCGGCTCTAGTGCAGCTATGTGGGAGGGTTCATTATACATCACTGGACATCAGTGGGCAACCCTTTGTTTCTCAGGCACCCCATAGAGTTCTAAACACTGGAGGGAGAACTGACCATTAACTGCTGTGACAGAAAGTGATGCCTGTGGTGGGCCACAAGAAAATGTACATCACGCCCAAACACCTAAGTATACCATTACACTGCAACAAAATTGCATTGCAGCTCCTGTTTGATGTTAGGATCAAGGCTCAGTTCTCTCTCTAGTGTTTAGATCTCTGTCTGGAAGCCATTTTTATGTAGCCCAGCAGAGGCATCACTTTCTGTCACAGTAGGCAATGAGTAGTTCTCCTAGTGATTAGAACTCTGTGCTCTGGAATCTAAATTCAGGGACTTTGTATTGTCCCTGAAGGAGGCTGCCAGGGACATGGGACACATATTTCAAATCAGGGACTATCCTGGGCAATCAGGGACATGTGGTCACCCTAGTATCGCTAGATGTCTAATTGTTGGGGGGAGACTTTATTTGGGTTGATAGTTCCCCTTTAACTCATTGAGAATTAGTCCGCTGTAGTGCAGTTGGTTTGCTCCAGTACTGCACCTCTTTATTTATTTATTTTTCTAATACGGAACTTGAGGCGGAATGTAAGAAATGTTCACAATTGTAATTTACAGTGTATTTTTTATGGCAAAGCACCAAAATGTATTCTGACCAGATCTCACCTTTAACCGGGGACACATAGGAAATAGCCATGAGGTCTGGTCAGCCTACCAAAATGTTACTTAACTGAGCATGTTTTTTCTGAATTAGCGAATGTTTGTGTGGGTGTGAATAAAATGTGCATTGTTTTGTGAGTTGATTAGTGATTGCTCCTAATTCAGCAAAGTAGTTAGCACACATTATCATATGTATGGCTAACTTTGCCCTTAATTTAAAGGGAATCTATCACCTCTATATAGGTTAGTCTAAATAGTTTATGTCGCAACTAGATGTTAGAACGTTTTAATTTTTTTTAATAAAATCGCTATTTTGCTGAATTTAAAAGAGTAAATATTGTCCTGCGCCCTACTTCCGGACAGACTCTTAAATTCAGCAAAATACCCATTTTTATTAAAAAAATGAAAATGTTATAACATCTAGTCGTTACATAAACTAACTATATAGACCAACATGTATAGGGGTGATAGATCCCCTTTAAGAATGTGCTAACTTTGCCCTTAATTTAAGAACATGCTAACTTTGCCCTTAATTTAGGACAGCAGTTCTCAACCTTTCTAGTGCTGCGACCCTTTGATAAAATTTCCCAAGTTGTGGAGACCCCTAACAGTAAAATTATTTACGTTGCTCCTTCATCGCTGTAATTTTGCTACTGTTATGAATCGAAATATAAATATCTGATGGTTTTAGGCGACCCCTGGCAAATCGTCATTCGACCCCCAAAGGGGTCCCGACCCACAGGTTGAGAACCACTGATTTAGGAGCATGTACTATTCAGTATCAAGGCGTTAGTATGTTTCTTGCATCAAAACTTGAGCAATCGCAAACAGGGGAGGGCTGGCAACATACGGCCCAGAGGGCAAATACAGTCAAGTGGCACATTTCTACTATCGGCCGAGCCCATTGTCCCAGCCCACCCCTGTTTTGTTCATTTTAAAATGGTCCTTAATGTTGTGAAGTAAGACAAGTGATACCACAGAGCTTACAGTTGAAATGGGGCTACATTAGTGATACTACAGTAA
Source organism: Rhinophrynus dorsalis (assembly GCA_037306005.1). Lineage (NCBI taxonomy): Eukaryota > Metazoa > Chordata > Amphibia > Anura > Rhinophrynidae > Rhinophrynus > Rhinophrynus dorsalis. Next base: position 166,240,440 of record CM074726.1, on the reverse strand, counting down.
AGCAACACTATTGATGCCACAGAGCTTACAAGGGAAATGGGCTATACTACTAGTTTAACTCTATTTGGATTGTATTTAGATTTATTTCAAATGTAAGCTCTGTGGTATCACTAGTTTAGCTCCATTTACAAGTGGGAGATTGAGTGAGCCAGTGGCCCACCAGCCCAGACACATGACCAGCCCAGGGGGCAATTACCCCCCTGCCCCCCAGGCCAGCCCTCCCCTGATAGCAAATAGCACATAAATTTGTTCCTTTCCAAAAATAGTGAATGCTCCACTTTCTTGCATTCCGCTCTTGGAGCCACTACCCAGTTGCACTTTCATAAAGGAAGTTACACAAATTGGGCCAGTTTGTATGTTTCTTGAGACCTGCATTTACTCCCCCAACAGTGTTGCCAAAATACTCATATTCCTAGGAACAGTCCCTAGATTTGCCAGCTTGCTTGAGGCTTAAACCAATGGGGAGCTGATGGGGGCAATGTGAGGGCAAGTTGGAGCTGATGGGGGCAATGTGGAGATGATGAGGTCAATGTGAGGGAAAGCTGGAGCTGATGGAGGCAAGTTGGAGCTGATGGGGCAATGTGGAGATGATGGGGGCAATGTGAGAGCAAGTTGAGCTGATGGGGGTAATATGGAGCTGATGGGGGCAATGTGAGGGCAATATGGAGATGATGAGGGGCAATGTGGAGGTTAGGAGCATTGTGGAGGTGTCTAATGGAGATGGCCAATGGGGGGGGGGGCGCTTCAGATTTCTGTGCCTACAGGCTCCTGATATGTAAATACGGCCCTGCCAACATCCCAGGCAAAAAGCGTATAGAAAACACAGCCTGCACTGCAGTAATGCAGATCATGCATAGACTAATGGATGTTGCAAAGCAATGCATTCCATACCACTCTGGCACAAAAAGGGTTAAGGACTGTGGCGCTATCGTCCATGTTCAGAGGGAGGAATGCCTCGATCTGACTGCTGGGGTTATGCTTCTGCAGTCTGTGTGAGGTTCCCGGATTTGTATGTACTGCGGGCGCCAGTCTAGAGAAAAACTTGAATGGCACCAGGCAAATTGCAAGACCGCTGAACACCCACTCAATTACTCCCTAAATGTATACTTAACCCTTTGAGTGCCAGAGAAGTATCAATGCATTGCAGTGCGTTGGATACCTTTCTGCCACTCAAAGGGTTAATACATGGGGTCAAGCTGGTGCCACTGCAAAGAGATGTGCAGTCTCTGTCTCCTCACCGGTATTCTACTCAGAATGTGGGGGGTAAGCCACCCCTTAGGGCTCAAATCACATAATTGAATTCTGCTACCAGGTCATCTTTTCACTTTCAGTCACACAGTACACATGATTCAGACAAAAATCATATATCCTCCCTCATTATCCCCTTGTAGACTAGAGTATTGTGTTACCAGGGCTCAAAATTTCCACTCGCCACTAGCCAATGGCGAGTGAAAATTTAGCCCTGGTGAGTAGAAATTCAGCCCTGGTGGGTATGTTATGGATTGCAGTGGTGAGTAACTTTTCAGGTCTGGCTAGTAGCAAAGGACTTCAAATTATAAGCCCTGGTGTTACACAGTGTGGCATTGTGGACATAGGAGCTGTGGTGCCCAAGGGCAGTGCCAACTCAATACCTTATATATATTCCATTACCCTCAATAACTAACTGGGATCCTCATATGCAAAGTAGTGCCAGCAATATAAAAATGGCACCATAAAATGTCTCTTTGATTTTACCCCATCCACTCTCTGTCCTGGAAAAATGAATACCTTTAAATATTTTTTTTATTATTAAAAATGGATTCTGCATGCCTTCCCCAGTGGCTACTAGTCTGCTGCCCAGTATACAGTATGCATTTAAAGGGATAGTAATACTTTGTTTTATCTTTATTTTATTTTGTAGGCATTAAAAAAACATGAAGAACGATATAAGTCTTATCTCTCAAACCTTTATGGTTTGAGAGATATTCACAAGCAAAGTTTCCCCTCCCGCCCCTTTTACCTAGTGTAAGCCATCTCTTCTCAGATGTGGAATCCAGTCCATAGACCAGACAGATAACAGAAGGGGACAATCTTCTTCCTATGAGAACAATGAAATCCCTGCCCCCTTGACAAGTTTTTCATGTTTTTCCCTTATCTTAATTGAAGATTGTCCCTCTCTGCAATCTACCTGGGTACCTCCCTTCTGCTCTGGCTGTGCAGTGTTACATCAGTAAAAGGGGCAGGAGAGGGACACTTTGTCATTGAATTACTCTTGAACTACAACTCTGACAGAATTGAAATAACACTCTCCAAGGTCCAAATACTATGATGATTAATTGGAGCTGCTTTTATTGTGAAACATTACTATCCCTTTAAGCAGGGGCTCCAGAGCATTTCCTAGTTGTACTCTGGGCAGATTCAGACTTCCGACCAAGCAAGTCAAGGTGAGAGCAGTGATTGGCTGGCAGCTGAGAGATATGTAACATACCTCACAAATGGCTGCTGCCAAGAGCAAGAAACCTGCATGTCTGACAGCTGCAGAGGATCAGGAAGTTAAAAAAATTGTGGAAAATTAAATTCACTGAACAAGTGAGACACTGCTCCAAGGAGTACATCTGGGCACCAGTCAGTCACAACCAGTGTGCACTTCCGATGCCTCAAAGAGCCCCTTTGGTATCAAAATATACTCCTAATGCCCAAATGTATGCCAATGGGGTGTCACAGGGGCACTTTGGACCATCAGAGGGTTATATTTGTTCAAAACAATCTGCCTTTGTGATTCCCTAATGTGTCACTCTGGTGAGAAAATGTAGTCCTAACACCCCAAATCACAAATCTGGGGTGTTGGATGAGCCTACTGGAGCATCACAGGGTCAAATTAAGGTAAATAAGGTGACTTTCTGATGCCAAAATGTAGTCCTAACAACGTACTCCTCTGGCATATCAGAGGGGCATAACAGATAATTAGTAGGTAACATTTCAAAAACCATTGACTACAATGTGCCAATGTGCCTCTTGACTACTATATCCTGGTAGCTTGTAATGTGCACTACTGGTCTTGTTTAATGCTCTGTTGGACTCTGGAATAGGTGAGGCTTGGACAGGAAGGGTTGGGGCAAATGAAGATTGGGGGGGGGGGGTGAGTTTAGTCAGGCCTAGGGCAGCGCAAAACCTAAATACACCACTGCTAACAGCTCACTGACTATTCCACACTACCTGAGCAGTATGATCACTCCAGATCTCCATACTATCTATAACCTCCACTCCACTGATAACAACTCACTGACTATTCCACACTACCTGAGCAGTATTATCACTCCAGATCTCCATACTAACTATAACCTCCACTGCTAACAACTCACTGACTATTCCACACTATCTGAGCAGTATGATCACTCCAGCTCTCCATACTAACTATAACCTCCACTGCTAACAACTCACTGACTATTCCACACTACCTGAGCAGTATGATCACTCCAGATCTCCATACTAACTATAACCTCCACTGCTAACAACTCACTGACTATTCCACACTACCTGAGCAGTATGATCACTCCAGCTCTCCATACTAACTATAACCTCCACTGCTAACAACTCACTGACTATTCCACACTATCTGAGCAGTATGATCACTCCAGCTCTCCATACTAACTATAACCTCCACTGCTAACAACTCACTGACTATTCCACACTACCTGAGCAGTATGATCACTCCAGATCTCCATACTAACTATAACCTCCACTGCTAACAACTCACTGACTATTCCACACTACCTGAGCAGTATGATCACTCCAGATCTCCATACTAACTATAACCTCCACTACTAACAACTCACTGACTATTCCACACTACCTGAGCAGTATGATCACTCCAGATCTCCATACTAACTATAACCTCCGCTCCACTAATAACAACTCACTGACTATTCCACACTACCTGAGCAGTATGATCACTCCAGCTCTCCATACTAACTATAACCTCCACTGCTAACAACTCACTGACTATTCCACACTATCTGAGCAGTATGATCACTCCAGCTCTACATACTAACTATAACCTCCACTACTAACAACTCACTGACTATTCCACACTACCTGAGCAGTATGATCACTCCAGCTCTCCATACTAACTGTAACCTCAGCTCCACCTAGTGTAAGCCACCTCCCCTCAGATGTGGAATCTGGTCTCTTGACTGGGCAGCTCACTGCAAGGGACAATCTTCTTACTGTGAACATAAGGAAAACCCTGCCCCTTTTGACAGGCTTTTCAGGTTTTTCTTTATGCTCACTGAAGATTGTCCCTCTCTGTGATCCATCCCGACAGTCTTGCTGCTCTGAGGTGAGCAGTGTTACATCAGTAAAAGGAGCAAGAGGGGGATACTTTATCATTCAATTACTCTTGTACTACAACTCTGACAGTATTGAAATAACACTCTCCGTGGCCCAAATTCTATGAAGATTAATTGGAGCAGTTTGTATTGTGAAATATTACTATCCCTTTAAGGAGTTAAAATCTAAGGTGTACAGATGTCACTTTAAATGCAGGATGACACATGAATCAGTGCAACCCTGCAATGTGTGTTTTTCATAATCATCATGCATTTAAAGGGCTATCTGGTCACCTTATTAAAACCGGCATTTAAATGGGAACTCTCACCCCAAATTAAGTCTCCTCCCAACAATTAGCCATCTAGCAATAAGCTTAACAATAGTAGTATTAGCCAACAAAATTACCACGTTACTGAGAAATCCTACTTCTGCCGAGACTGACGGCCAGGCAACATCGCTTTAAAGATACCTGGTGCCTGCACCTTCAGTCCCTTCTGGTGCCTAAAGGTACCATGCAGCGCCTCCTAGAGGAGACCGGAACTGACAACGCAGGTGTGCAGATGTCTGTAAGCAACAATGTTGCGTTGTGGCCTGGCCGTCAGTCTCGGCAGAAGTAGGATTTCTTAGTAATGTGGTAATTATGCCGGCTAATACTACTATTGTTAAGTGTATTGCTTAGGATGGCCACATTTCCATTCTGCCATTCAGGGACACTGCAGAGACGAGAACAGCAGAGTATGTGTCCTCGGCTCTAGTGCAGCTATGTGGGAGGGTTCATTATACATCACTGGACATCAGTGGGCAACCCTTTGTTTCTCAGGCACCCCATAGAGTTCTAAACACTGGAGGGAGAACTGACCATTAACTGCTGTGACAGAAAGTGATGCCTGTGGTGGGCCACAAGAAAATGTACATCACGCCCAAACACCTAAGTATACCATTACACTGCAACAAAATTGCATTGCAGCTCCTGTTTGATGTTAGGATCAAGGCTCAGTTCTCTCTCTAGTGTTTAGATCTCTGTCTGGAAGCCATTTTTATGTAGCCCAGCAGAGGCATCACTTTCTGTCACAGTAGGCAATGAGTAGTTCTCCTAGTGATTAGAACTCTGTGCTCTGGAATCTAAATTCAGGGACTTTGTATTGTCCCTGAAGGAGGCTGCCAGGGACATGGGACACATATTTCAAATCAGGGACTATCCTGGGCAATCAGGGACATGTGGTCACCCTAGTATCGCTAGATGTCTAATTGTTGGGGGGAGACTTTATTTGGGTTGATAGTTCCCCTTTAACTCATTGAGAATTAGTCCGCTGTAGTGCAGTTGGTTTGCTCCAGTACTGCACCTCTTTATTTATTTATTTTTCTAATACGGAACTTGAGGCGGAATGTAAGAAATGTTCACAATTGTAATTTACAGTGTATTTTTTTTTGGCAAAGCACCAAAATGTAGGCTGACCAGATCTCACCTTTAACCGGGGACACATAGGAAATAGCCATGAGGTCTGGTCAGCCTACCAAAATGTTACTTAACTGAGCATGTTTTTTCTGAATTAGCGAATGTTTGTGTGGGTGTGAATAAAATGTGCATTGTTTTGTGAGTTGATTAGTGATTGCTCCTAATTCAGCAAAGTAGTTAGCACACATTATCATATGTATGGCTAACTTTGCCCTTAATTTAAAGGGAATCTATCACCTCTATATAGGTTAGTCTAAATAGTTTATGTCGCAACTAGATGTTAGAACGTTTTAATTTTTTTTAATAAAATCGCTATTTTGCTGAATTTAAAAGAGTAAATATTGTCCTGCGCCCTACTTCCGGACAGACTCTTAAATTCAGCAAAATACCCATTTTTATTAAAAAAATGAAAATGTTATAACATCTAGTCGTTACATAAACTAACTATATAGACCAACATGTATAGGGGTGATAGATCCCCTTTAAGAATGTGCTAACTTTGCCCTTAATTTAAGAACATGCTAACTTTGCCCTTAATTTAGGACAGCAGTTCTCAACCTTTCTAGTGCTGCGACCCTTTGATAAAATTTCCCAAGTTGTGGAGACCCCTAACAGTAAAATTATTTACGTTGCTCCTTCATCGCTGTAATTTTGCTACTGTTATGAATCGAAATATAAATATCTGATGGTTTTAGGCGACCCCTGGCAAATCGTCATTCGACCCCCAAAGGGGTCCCGACCCACAGGTTGAGAACCACTGATTTAGGAGCATGTAATATTCAGTATCAAGGCGTTAGTATGTTTCTTGCATCAAAACTTGAGCAATCGCAAACAGGGGAGGGCTGGCAACATACGGCCCAGAGGGCAAATACAGTCAAGTGGCACATTTCTACTATCGGCCGAGCCCATTGTCCCAGCCCACCCCTGTTTTGTTCATTTTAAAATGGTCCTTAATGTTGTGAAGTAAGACAAGTGATACCACAGAGCTTACAGTTGAAATGGGGCTACATTAGTGATACTACAGTAAAGCAACACTATTGATGCCACAGAGCTTACAAGGGAAATGGGCTATACTACTAGTTTAACTCTATTTGGATTGTATTTAGATTTATTTCAAATGTAAGCTCTGTGGTATCACTAGTTTAGCTCCATTTACAAGTGGGAGATTGAGTGAGCCAGTGGCCCACCAGCCCAGACACATGACCAGCCCAGGGGGCAATTACCCCCCTGCCCCCCAGGCCAGCCCTCCCCTGATAGCAAATAGCACATAAATTTGTTCCTTTCCAAAAATAGTGAATGCTCCACTTTCTTGCATTCCGCTCTTGGAGCCACTTCCCAGTTGCACTTTCATAAAGGAAGTTACACAAATTGGGCCAGTTTGTATGTTTCTTGAGACCTGCATTTACTCCCCCAACAGTGTTGCCAAAATACTCATATTCCTAGGAACAGTCCCTAGATTTGCCAGCTTGCTTGAGGCTTAAACCAATGGGGAGCTGATGGGGGCAATGTGAGGGCAAGTTGGAGCTGATGGGGGCAATGTGGAGATGATGAGGGCAATGTGAGGGAAAGCTGGAGCTGATGGAGGCAAGTTGGAGCTGATGGGGCAATGTGGAGATGATGGGGGCAATGTGAGAGCAAGTTGAGCTGACGGGGGTAATATGGAGCTGATGGGGGCAATGTGAGGGCAATATGGAGATGATGAGGGGCAATGTGGAGGTTAGGAGCATTGTGGAGGTGTCTAATGGAGATGGCCAATGGGGGGGGGGCGCTTCAGATTTCTGTGCCTACAGGCTCCTGAGATGTAAATACGGCCCTGCCAACATCCCAGGCAAAAAGAGTATAGAAAACACAGCCTGCACTGCAGTAATGCAGATCATGCATAGACTAATGGATGTTGCAAAGCAATGCATTCCATACCACTCTGGCACAAAAAGGGTTAAGGACTGTGGCGCTATCGTCCATGTTCAGAGGAAGGAATGCCTCGATCTGACTGCTGGGGTTATGCTTCTGCAGTCTGTGTGAGGTTCCCGGATTTGTATGTACTGCGGGCGCCAGTCTAGAGAAAAACTTGAATGGCACCAGGCAAATTGCAAGACCGCTGAACACCCACTCAATTACTCCCTAAATGTATACTTAACCCTTTGAGTGCCAGAGAAGTATCAATGCATTGCAGTGCGTTGGATACCTTTCTGCCACTCAAAGGGTTAATACATGGGGTCAAGCTGGTGCCACTGCAAAGAGATGTGCAGTCTCTGTCTCCTCACCGGTATTCTACTCAGAATGTGGGGGGTAAGCCACCCCTTAGGGCTCAAATCACATAATTGAATTCTGCTACCAGGTCATCTTTTCACTTTCAGTCACACAGTACACATGATTCAGACAAAAATCATATATCCTCCCTCATTATCCCCTTGTAGACTAGAGTATTGTGTTACCAGGGCTCAAAATTTCCACTCGCCACTAGCCAATGGCGAGTGAAAATTTAGCCCTGGTGAGTAGAAATTCAGCCCTGGTGGGTATGTTATGGATTGCAGTGGTGAGTAACTTTTCAGGTCTGGCTAGTAGCAAAGGACTTCAAATTATAAGCCCTGGTGTTACACAGTGTGGCATTGTGGACATAGGAGCTGTGGTGCCCAAGGGCAGTGCCAACTCAATACCTTATATATATTCCATTACCCTCAAAAACTAACTGGGATCCTCATATGCAAAGTAGTGCCAGCAATATAAAAATGGCACCATAAAATGTCTCTTTGATTTTACCCCATCCACTCTCTGTCCTGGAAAAATGAATACCTTTAAATATTTTTTTTATTATTAAAAATGGATTCTGCATGCCTTCCCCAGTGGCTACTAGTCTGCTGCCCAGTATACAGTATGCATTTAAAGGGATAGTAATACTTTGTTTTATCTTTATTTTATTTTGTAGGCATTAAAAAAACATGAAGAACGATATAAGTCTTATCTCTCAAACCTTTATGGTTTGAGAGATATTCACAAGCAAAGTTTCCCCTCTCGCCCCTTTTACCTAGTGTAAGCCATCTCTTCTCAGATGTGGAATCCAGTCCATAGACCAGACAGATAACAGAAGGGGACAATCTTCTTCCTATGAGAACAATGAAATCCCTGCCCCCCTTGACAAGTTTTTCATGTTTTTCCCTTATCTTAATTGAAGATTGTCCCTCTCTGCAATCTACCTGGGTACCTCCCTTCTGCTCTGGCTGTGCAGTGTTACATCAGTAAAAGGGGCAGGAGAGGGACACTTTGTCATTGAATTACTCTTGAACTACAACTCTGACAGAATTGAAATAACACTCTCCAAGGTCCAAATACTATGATGATTAATTGGAGCTGCTTTTATTGTGAAACATTACTATCCCTTTAAGCAGGGGCTCCAGAGCATTTCCTAGTTGTACTCTGGGCAGATTCAGACTTCCGACCAAGCAAGTCAAGGTGAGAGCAGTGATTGGCTGGCAGCTGAGAGATATGTAACATACCTCACAAATGGCTGCTGCCAAGAGCAAGAAACCTGCATGTCTGACAGCTGCAGAGGATCAGGAAGTTAAAAAAATTGTGGAAAATTAAATTCACTGAACCAGTGAGACACTGCTCCAAGGAGTACATCTGGGCACCAGTCAGTCACAACCAGTGTGCACTTCCGATGCCTCAAAGAGCCCCTTTGGTATCAAAATATACTCCTAATGCCCAAATGTATGCCAATGGGGTGTCACAGGGGCACTTTGGACCATCAGAGGGTTATATTTGTTCAAAACAATCTGCCTTTGTGATTCCCTAATGTGTCACTCTGGTGAGAAAATGTAGTCCTAACACCCCAAATCACAAATCTGGGGTGTTGGATGAGCCTACTGGAGCATCACAGGGTCAAATTAAGGTAAATAAGGTGACTTTCTGATGCCAAAATGTAGTCCTAACAACGTACTCCTCTGGCATATCAGAGGGGCATAACAGATAATTAGTAGGTAACATTTCAAAAACCATTGACTACAATGTGCCAATGTGCCTCTTGACTACTATATCCTGGTAGCTTGTAATGTGCACTACTGGTCTTGTTTAATGCTCTGTTGGACTCTGGAATAGGTGAGGCTTGGACAGGAAGGGTTGGGGCAAATGAAGATTGGGGGGGGGGGTGAGTTTAGTCAGGCCTAGGGCAGCGCAAAACCTAAATACACCACTGCTAACAGCTCACTGACTATTCCACACTACCTGAGCAGTATGATCACTCCAGATCTCCATACTATCTATAACCTCCACTCCACTGATAACAACTCACTGACTATTCCACACTACCTGAGCAGTATGATCACTCCAGATCTCCATACTATCTATAACCTCCACTCCACTGATAACAACTCACTGACTATTCCACACTACCTGAGCAGTATGATCACTCCAGATCTCCATACTATCTATAACCTCCACTCCACTGATAACAACTCACTGACTATTCCACATTACCTGAGCAGTATGATCACTCCAGATCTCCATACTAACTATAACCTCCACTGCTAACAACTCACTGACTATTCCACACTATCTGAGCAGTATGATCACTCCAGCTCTCCATACTAACTATAACCTCCACTAATAACAACTCACTGACTATTCCACACTACCTGAGCAGTATGATCACTCCAGATCTCCATACTAACTATAACCTCCGCTCCACTAATAACAACTCACTGACTATTCCACACTACCTGAGCAGTATGATCACTCCAGCTCTCCATACTAACTATAACCTCCACTGCTAACAACTCACTGACTATTCCACACTATCTGAGCAGTATGATCACTCCAAATCTCCATACTAACTATAACCTCCACTACTAACAACTCACTGACTATTCCACACTACCTGAGCAGTATGATCACTCCAGCTCTCCATACTAACTGTAACCTCAGCTCCACCTAGTGTAAGCCACCTCCCCTCAGATGTGGAATCTGGTCTCTTGACTGGGCAGCTGACTGCAAGGGACAATCTTCTTACTGTGAACATAAGGAAAACCCTGCCCCTTTTGACAGGCTTTTCAGGTTTTTCTTTATGCTCACTGAAGATTGTCCCTCTCTGTGATCCATCCCGACAGTCTTGCTGCTCTGAGGTGAGCAGTGTTACATCAGTAAAAGGAGCAAGAGGGGGATACTTTATCATTCAATTACTCTTGTACTACAACTCTGACAGTATTGAAATAACACTCTCCGTGGCCCAAATTCTATGAAGATTAATTGGAGCAGTTTGTATTGTGAAATATTACTATCCCTTTAAGGAGTTAAAATCTAAGGTGTACAGATGTCACTTTAAATGCAGGATGACACATGAATCAGTGCAACCCTGCAATGTGTGTTTTTCATAATCATCATGCATTTAAAGGGCTATCTGGTCACCTTATTAAAACCGGCATTTAAATGGGAACTCTCACCCCAAATTAAGTCTCCTCCCAACAATTAGCCATCTAGCAATAAGCTTAACAATAGTAGTATTAGCCAACAAAATTACCACGTTACTGAGAAATCCTACTTCTGCCGAGACTGACGGCCAGGCAACATCGCTTTAAAGATACCTGGTGCCTGCACCTTCAGTCCCTTCTGGTGCCTAAAGGTACCATGCAGCGCCTCCTAGAGGAGACCGGAACTGACAACGCAGGTGTGCAGATGTCTGTAAGCAACAATGTTGCGTTGTGGCCTGGCCGTCAGTCTCGGCAGAAGTAGGATTTCTTAGTAATGTGGTAATTATGCCGGCTAATACTACTATTGTTAAGTGTATTGCTTAGGATGGCCACATTTCCATTCTGCCATTCAGGGACACTGCAGAGACGAGAACAGCAGAGTATGTGTCCTCGGCTCTAGTGCAGCTATGTGGGAGGGTTCATTATACATCACTGGACATCAGTGGGCAACCCTTTGTTTCTCAGGCACCCCATAGAGTTCTAAACACTGGAGGGAGAACTGACCATTAACTGCTGTGACAGAAAGTGATGCCTGTGGTGGGCCACAAGAAAATGTACATCACGCCCAAACACCTAAGTATACCATTACACTGCAACAAAATTGCATTGCAGCTCCTGTTTGATGTTAGGATCAAGGCTCAGTTCTCTCTCTAGTGTTTAGATCTCTGTCTGGAAGCCATTTTTATGTAGCCCAGCAGAGGCATCACTTTCTGTCACAGTAGGCAATGAGTAGTTCTCCTAGTGATTAGAACTCTGTGCTCTGGAATCTAAATTCAGGGACTTTGTATTGTCCCTGAAGGAGGCTGCCAGGGACATGGGACACATATTTCAAATCAGGGACTATCCTGGGCAATCAGGGACATGTGGTCACCCTAGTATCGCTAGATGTCTAATTGTTGGGGGGAGACTTTATTTGGGTTGATAGTTCCCCTTTAACTCATTGAGAATTAGTCCGCTGTAGTGCAGTTGGTTTGCTCCAGTACTGCACCTCTTTATTTATTTATTTTTCTAATACGGAACTTGAGGCGGAATGTAAGAAATGTTCACAATTGTAATTTACAGTGTATTTTTTTTTGGCAAAGCACCAAAATGTAGGCTGACCAGATCTCACCTTTAACCGGGGACACATAGGAAATAGCCATGAGGTCTGGTCAGCCTACCAAAATGTTACTTAACTGAGCATGTTTTTTCTGAATTAGCGAATGTTTGTGTGGGTGTGAATAAAATGTGCATTGTTTTGTGAGTTGATTAGTGATTGCTCCTAATTCAGCAAAGTAGTTAGCACACATTATCATATGTATGGCTAACTTTGCCCTTAATTTAAAGGGAATCTATCACCTCTATATAGGTTAGTCTAAATAGTTTATGTCGCAACTAGATGTTAGAACGTTTTAATTTTTTTTAATAAAATCGCTATTTTGCTGAATTTAAAAGAGTAAATATTGTCCTGCGCCCTACTTCCGGACAGACTCTTAAATTCAGCAAAATACCCATTTTTATTAAAAAAATGAAAATGTTATAACATCTAGTCGTTACATAAACTAACTATATAGACCAACATGTATAGGGGTGATAGATCCCCTTTAAGAATGTGCTAACTTTGCCCTTAATTTAAGAACATGCTAACTTTGCCCTTAATTTAGGACAGCAGTTCTCAACCTTTCTAGTGCTGCGACCCTTTGATAAAATTTCCCAAGTTGTGGAGTCCCCTAACAGTAAAATTATTTACGTTGCTCCTTCATCGCTGTAATTTTGCTACTGTTATGAATCGAAATATAAATATCTGATGGTTTTAGGCGACCCCTGGCAAATCGTCATTCGACCCCCAAAGGGGTCCCGACCCAGAGGTTGAGAACCACTGATTTAGGAGCATGTACTATTCAGTATCAAGGCGTTAGTATGTTTCTTGCATCAAAACTTGAGCAATCGCAAACAGGGGAGGGCTGGCAACATACGGCCCAGAGGGCAAATACAGTCAAGTGGCACATTTCTACTATCGGCCGAGCCCATTGTCCCAGCCCACCCCTGTTTTGTTCATTTTAAAATGGTCCTTAATGTTGTGAAGTAAGACAAGTGATACCACAGAGCTTACAGTTGAAATGGGGCTACATTAGTGATACTACAGTAAAGCAACACTATTGATGCCACAGAGCTTACAAGGGAAATGGGCTATACTACTAGTTTAACTCTATTTGGATTGTATTTAGATTTATTTCAAATGTAAGCTCTGTGGTATCACTAGTTTAGCTCCATTTACAAGTGGGAGATTGAGTGAGCCAGTGGCCCACCAGCCCAGACACATGACCAGCCCAGGGGGCAATTACCCCCCTGCCCCCCAGGCCAGCCCTCCCCTGATAGCAAATAGCACATAAATTTGTTCCTTTCCAAAAATAGTGAATGCTCCACTTTCTTGCATTCCGCTCTTGGAGCCACTTCCCAGTTGCACTTTCATAAAGGAAGTTACACAAATTGGGCCAGTTTGTATGTTTCTTGAGACCTGCATTTACTCCCCCAACAGTGTTGCCAAAATACTCATATTCCTAGGAACAGTCCCTAGATTTGCCAGCTTGCTTGAGGCTTAAACCAATGGGGAGCTGATGGGGGCAATGTGAGGGCAAGTTGGAGCTGAAGGGGGCAATGTGGAGATGATGAGGTCAATGTGAGGGAAAGCTGGAGCTGATGGAGGCAAGTTGGAGCTGATGGGGCAATGTGGAGATGATGGGGGCAATGTGAGAGCAAGTTGAGCTGATGGGGGTAATATGGAGCTGATGGGGGCAATGTGAGGGCAATATGGAGATGATGAGGGGCAATGTGGAGGTTAGGAGCATTGTGGAGGTGTCTAATGGAGATGGCCAATGGGGGGGGGGGGCGCTTCAGATTTCTGTGCCTACAGGCTCCTGAGATGTAAATACGGCCCTGCCAACATCCCAGGCAAAAAGAGTATAGAAAACACAGCCTGCACTGCAGTAATGCAGATCATGCATAGACTAATGGATGTTGCAAAGCAATGCATTCCATACCACTCTGGCACAAAAAGGGTTAAGGACTGTGGCGCTATCGTCCATGTTCAGAGGGAGGAATGCCTCGATCTGACTGCTGGGGTTATGCTTCTGCAGTCTGTGTGAGGTTCCCGGATTTGTATGTACTGCGGGCGCCAGTCTAGAGAAAAACTTGAATGGCACCAGGCAAATTGCAAGACCGCTGAACACCCACTCAATTACTCCCTAAATGTATACTTAACCCTTTGAGTGCCAGAGAAGTATCAATGCATTGCAGTGCGTTGGATACCTTTCTGCCACTCAAAGGGTTAATACATGGGGTCAAGCTGGTGCCACTGCAAAGAGATGTGCAGTCTCTGTCTCCTCACCGGTATTCTACTCAGAATGTGGGGGGTAAGCCACCCCTTAGGGCTCAAATCACATAATTGAATTCTGCTACCAGGTCATCTTTTCACTTTCAGTCACACAGTACACATGATTCAGACAAAAATCATATATCCTCCCTCATTATCCCCTTGTAGACTAGAGTATTGTGTTACCAGTAGTGTTGAGCGAGCATGCTCGGCCGATGCTCGGATCGGCTCGAGCATCGCTCTGCTCGGCACATGGCGGTACTCGTACGAGTACCGCATGTGCTCGCCCGCCATGTTCGGGTCTCCTCCCCGCACGTTTTGCGGCTGCTGCGCAGCCAATAAACGTGCAGGGAGGCTCTGACATCGGTGTAATGCCAGCAGCCATGTTGGCTGCTGGCATTACACTGATTGGCTGGCCAGAACCCGTGGTCAGGTGCTGTATAGCACCTGACCATCGAGTTCGGCTCAGTCTGAGCCAGGGAGAGCTGAGGATAGGAAGGGAAAGGCAGTGTAGGGAGGAAAAAACAAAAATTGTGACAAAAAAGAACCAAAAGTCCTTTTTAGGACTACTGTGTGTGGGGGCAGCAGGTTATATTGTGTGTGGGGGGAAAAAAAAAAAAAAAAAAAAAAAAAAAATATTCTGTTTAGTGTGAAAAGTTGCAGATTAGAGCACATTCTGTTTAGTGTGCACAGTTGCAGATTAGAGCACATTCTGTTTAGTGTGCAAAGTTGCAGATTAGAGCACATTCTGTTTAGTGTGCAAAGTTGCAGATTAGAGCACATTCTGTTTAGTGTGCAAAGTTGCAGATTAGAGCACATTCTGTTTAGTGTGCAAAGTTGCAGATTAGAGCACATTCTGTTAAGTCTTCAAACTAAAATATCAAAGTCACGTATTCCATTCAGTGTGCGTCGCCGCAGTTTAGCAGCACATTCTGAGTACTGTGCAGAGTTGCAGAATAGGAAGAAATACTGTTAAGTCTTCAAACTAAAATATCAAAATCACATATTCCATTCAGTGTGCTTCGCCGCAGTTTAGCAGCACATTCTGTGTACTGTGCAGAGTTGCAGAATAGGAAGAAATACTGTTAAGTCTTCAAACTAAAATATCAAAGTCACATATTCCATTCAGTGTGCTTCGCCGCAGTTTAGCAGCCTATTCTGTGTACTGTGCAGAGTTGCAGAATAGGAAGAAATACTGTTAAGTCTTCAAACTAAAATATCAAAGTCACATATTCCATTCAGTGTGCTTCGCCGCAGTTTAGCAGCCTATTCTGTGTACTGTGCAGAGTTGCAGAATAGGAAGAAATACTGTTAAGTCTTCAAACTAAAATATCAAAGTCACATATTCCATTCAGTGTGTTTCACCGCCGTTTAGCAGACTATTCTGTGTACTGTGCAGAGTTGCAGAATAATAAGAAATACTGTTAAGTTTTCAAACTCAAATATTAAAGTCACATATTCCATTCAGTGTGTTTCACCGCAGTTTAGCAGCCTTTTCTGTGTACTCTGCAGAGTTGCAGAATAATAAGAAATACTGTTAAGTTTTCAAACTCAAATATTAAAGTCACATATTCCATTCAGTGTGTTTCACCGCAGTTTAGCAGCCTATTCTGTGTACTCTGTACAGTTGCAGAATAATAAGAAATACTGTTAAGTTTTCAAACTCAAATATTAAAGTCACATATTCCATTCAGTGTGTTTCACCGCCGTTTAACAGCCTATTCTGTGTACTCTGTACAGTTGCAGAATAATAAGAAATACTGTTAAGTTTTCAAACTCAAATATTAAAGTCACATATTCCATTCAGTGTGTTTCACCGCAGTTTAGCAGCCTATTCTGTGTACTCTGTACAGTTGCAGAATAATAAGAAATACTGTTAAGTTTTCAAACTCAAATATTAAAGTCACATATTCCATTCAGTGTGTTTCACCGCCGTTTAACAGCCTATTCTGTGTACTCTGTACAGTTGCAGAATAATAAGAAATACTGTTAAGTTTTCAAACTCAAATATTAAAGTCACATATTCCATTCAGTGTGTTTCACCGCCGTTTAACAGCCTATTCTGTGTACTCTGTACAGTTGCAGAATAATAAGAAATACTGTTAAGTTTTCAAACTCAAATATTAAAGTCACATATTCCATTCAGTGTGTTTCACCACCGTTTAACAGCCTATTCTGTGTACTCTGTACAGTTGCAGAATAATAAGAAATACTGTTAAGTTTTCAAACTCAAATATTAAAGTCACATATTCCATTCAGTGTGTTTCACCGCCGTTTAACAGCCTATTCTGTGTACTCTGTACAGTTGCAGAATAATAAGAAATACTGTTAAGTTTTCAAACTCAAATATTAAAGTCACATATTCCATTCAGTGTGTTTCACCGCAGTTTAGCAGCCTATTCTGTGTACTCTGTACAGTTGCAGAATAATAAGAAATACTGTTAAGTTTTCAAACTCAAATATTAAACTCACATATTCCATTCAGTGTGTTTCACCGCAGTTTAGCAGCCTATTCTGTGTACTCTGCAGAGTTGCAGAATAATAAGAAATACTGTTAAGTTTTCAAACTCAAATATTAAACTCACATATTCCATTCAGTGTGTTTCACCGCAGTTTAGCAGCCTATTCTGTGTACTCTGCAGAGTTGCAGAATAATAAGAAATACTGTTAAGTTTTCAAACTCAAATATTAAAGTCACATATTCTGTGTAAGATGAAGAAGGCGGGTAAAAAGGGACGGGGAAGTGGACGTGATCCTGAAAGTTCAGGGCGCGGGTCAGGACGCGGAGAAACTGTGCCTGGTGCCAGAGCACAAGAAAGAAAGACATCCACCATACCTAGCTTCATGTGTAATTTTACAGGGCGTCGCAGGACATCACTCTCGAGGTCCGACCACTGCGAACAGGTGGTCGGTTGGATGACAGCTGATACTGCTTCCAGTCGGTTAAGCACCACCCTGTCTTCCACCAAGTCCACTCTCAGTAGCCAAGAGTCTGGTCAACATAATCCTCACTCTGATCATCCTTCCTCCCACCATACACGGTCTGGTCAAAGAAGTGATCCCACACTGGGATATAGTGAGGAGCTCGTCTCATCACCAATCCTTCATTTGACCCTCTCTCCAAGCACGCTTGCAGAGGAACATGACATCTTGTGCCCTGATTCACAACCTCTAGAGGCTACCCAATCTCAAGAAGATGACAGATGTGAACGGCATTTAAGGTCAAAGGAAGTAGTGGATGATGATGATGATGATGAGACACAGTTGCCATTAAATCAACCACTATTTCCGTCTCAAGACCTTGTTGAGGAGAATGTTATACAGTTGTCAATGACTGAGTATGTGGTGGGATCAAGACTTGAGGAGGATGATCAGAGTGAGGAAGTGGAGGAGGACTTGGTGGACGATGAGGTGACTGACCCCACCTGGGAAGGTGTAGAGCCGAGCGATGACAGCAGTCCTGAGGGTGAGCCATCTGCAGCACCGCAACAGGCTGGAAGAGGCAGTGGTGTGGCTACAGAAAGAAGGCGGACCGCACCAAACCGGCCCGCAAATGTTCCACGGAGCACCCCCTTGCGTAAATCTACCTTGCCAAGGGGTAGGTGTTCCGCGGTATGGCGTTTTTTTAAGGAAAGTGCGGACGACAAAAGAATTGTAGTTTGCAACCTGTGCCACACCAGAATGAGCCGAGGCATGAACACTAGAAACCTCACCACCACCAGCATGATCCGACACATGGCATCCAAGCACCGTAGTAAGTGGGAGGAACGCCTGGATCGCCCATCTGTGTCTGCAGGCCACACCACTGCCTCCTCTTCCCCTGTTTTCGGTGCCGGCCAATCGCCTGTCGAAGGCGCAGGCCCGCATACCTCCCGCCCTGCACCTGTAGCATCTGAAGCACCATCAGCGACCACATCCACTTCCCTGTCCCAGCACAGCGTCCAAATGTCGTTACCCCAGGCATTTGAGCGCAAGAGAAAGTACCCAGCCACCCACCCACAGGCCATAGCACTAACCTCACACCTTTCCAAATTACTGGCCATCGAAATGCTGCCATTTAGGCTTGTGGACACTGAGTCCTTCCGCAGCCTGATGGCAGCAGCTGTCCCTCGGTACGCGGTCCCTAGCCGCCACTACTTTTCCCGGTGTGCCATCCCCGCATTACACCACCATGTGTCCCGTAACATCGCCCGTGCCCTGACCAACGCAGTTACTGGGAAGGTCCACTTAACGACTGACACATGGACAAGTGCTTGTGGCCAGGGACGCTACATTTCCCTGACGGCACACTGGGTGAATGTCGTGGAGGCTGGGAGCGACTCGGACCCTGGGATGGCACGGGTGCTACCCACGCCGAGGATTGCGGGCCCTACCTCCATCAGGGTTTCCACCAGCACCTACGTTATTGGCTCCTCCTCCTCCGTTTCCACCTCCGAATTCTCTACACACACCGCCACTCCCCCATCAGCCAGTAGCTGGAAGCAGTGTAGCACTGCAGTGGGGAAGCGTCAACAGGCCGTGCTGAAGCTGATCTGCCTTGGGGACAAACAGCACACGGCCTCAGAGCTGTTGCAGGGGATTAGTCACCAGACCGAGCAGTGGCTCTCGCCACTCAACCTGCAACCAGGCATGGTTGTGTGTGATAATGGGCGTAACTTGGTGGCGGCTTTGGAGCTCGGCAAGCTCACACACGTACCATGCCTAGCGCATGTATTTAATTTAGTGGTGCAGCTATTTCTAAAAACCTACCCCAATGTGCATGATCTCTTGACCAAGGTGCGCCGCGTGTGTGCACATTTCCGTAAGTCATCAACAGCTTCAGCCGGCCTGTTGAAGCTGCAGCAGCGCTTACAATTGCCAGCTCACCGGCTGCTGTGTGACGTGAGCACGCGCTGGAACTCCACCTTCCACATGTTGGCCCGGCTTTGTGAGCAGCAGAGGGCAGTAGTGGAGTACCAGCTGTTACACGGTCGTCGCCTCTCCGTTCAACTTCCTGTAATCAGAAGTGAGGAGTGGGAATGGATGTCAGACCTCTGTGAGGTTTTACGCAATTTTGAGGAATCGACACAGATGGTGAGCGGCGATAACGCTATTATCAGTGTAACCATCCCACTTCTGTGTCTACTGAAACGCTCGCTGCTCACAATTAAAACCGACGCTTTGCATGTGGAAGAGGTGGAAATGGGGGAGGAAGAGCTTACACAAGGTGATAGCCAGAGCACCCTCACTTCGTCTTCTCAGCGACAATTGGAGGAGGCGGAGGAGGAGGAGGAGGAGGAGGAGGAGGAGGAAGACACGGTTGTCTCCGCTACAGAGGGTAGCCATGGAACTTTAGTTCCATCTCTTCAGCGTGGGTGGGCAGAAGAGGAGGAAGAGGATGAGGAGATTGAGAGTCATCCTCCTGGTGAGGACAGCGAAATCTTGCCTGTTGGTACTCTGGCACACATGGCTGACTTTATGTTAGGCTGCCTTTCCCGTGACCCACGCGTTACACGCATTTTAGACAACACGGATTACTGGGTGTTCACCCTTCTGGACCCCCGCTACAAAGAGAATTTCTCATCTCTCATTCCTCCGGTGGAGAGGACAAGCAAAATGGTGCAATACCAGAAGGTTCTTGTTGAAAAATTGCTCCAAAATTTTCCATCTGACAACGCTGGCGGCAGAGTACGTGCTACCTTGGCCAACCGAGAAGGGGAGAAAAGGGGAGCACACAGCAGTTCCGAGAAAGGCAGGGCAACACTCTCCAAGGCGTGGGACACCTTCATGACACCCCGCCAGCACCCTCACCCTGATGCGCAGCCTAGTGTCACAAGGAGGGAAAAGTTTTGGAAGATGGTGAAGGAGTACGTAGCAGACCGTGTCAGCGTCCTCAATGATCCCTCTGTGCCTTACAACTACTGGGTGTCCAAGCTGGACACGTGGTATGAACTGGCACTCTATGCCTTGGAGGTGCTGGCCTGCCCTGCCGCCAGCGTTCTGTCTGAGCGGGTATTTAGTGCTGCTGGTGGCATCATAACAGATAAGCGTATCCGCCTTTCCACCGACAATGCTGATAGGTTGACACTTATAAAAATGAACAAGGCCTGGATTTCCCCTGACTTCTCCACTCCACTGGAGGAAAGCCCCGGGGGAACATAAACTCACTTTATATATGTTATTTACAATGATGGGAATACTCTGTATTCCCATTCACCCCTTCCACCCAAAAAACGGGTATATGGTTGACTCTTAATCTTCTCATCCTCCTCCTCCTCTTCCATATGCCCTGGGATATAATTTTTATATAGGGCCAGCTCACCAGCGGGCCCTGTGATATAATTTTTATATAGGGCCAGCTCACCAGCGGGCCCTGTTTGACAATTTTTATATAGGTCAGCTCACCAGCGGGCCTTCTCATATAATGTTTTATTGGGTCAGCTCTCTAGCGGGCCCTCTCATATAATGTTTTATAGCGTCAGCTCACTAGCGGGCCTTCGCATATAATGTTTAGGATGGTCAGCTCTGCAGCAGACCCTCACCCATAATGTTTTAGATGGTCGGCTCAGCGCACGTTTCCCTCTTAATCATGGCCTCAGTTCAATAAAATCAAGGAAATTTTTGGGAGAATTTGCCTCTGTGCACGTTTCCCTCTTAATCATGGCCTCAGTTCTGAAAATCAAGGAAATTTTTGGGAGAATTTGCCTCTGCGCACGTTTCCCTCTTAATCATGGCCTCACTTCCGAAAACCAAGGAAATTTTTGGGAGAATTTGCAGATGATATACAAGTAAATATACAGCAAATATTGTTTGGTAACAATTTTTCGCCTAAAGTCGTTTTTATTTTCCTTTTTGTGTGTTTTATGGTCAGTCTGTAAAAATGGCGTACTACGGGCGAAAGATCGTTCCCAGCAGCGATGTTGGAGTCCAAGATGCATCCAGACATCCTCCCTATGCTGTCCCTGAACCATTTCTGTGGTGTTTCCATCCTTTTCTGCCCTTTTCCTATGGACCAGGCACCCTCCCCTCATCAGAGCAGGGGGTGCCTGGTGTAATGCTCGAGTCCTCCCATTGACTTCAATGGGGCTCGGGTGCTCGGCCGAGCACTCGAGCCTCAGGGGGTGCTCGGTTAGAGCACCCGAACACCCGAGCATTGGGGTGCTCGCTCATCACTAGTTACCAGGGCTCAAAATTTCCACTCGCCACTAGCCAATGGCGAGTGAAAATTTAGCCCTGGTGAGTAGAAATTCAGCCCTGGTGGGTATGTTATGGATTGCAGTGGTGAGTAACTTTTCAGGTCTGGCTAGTAGCAAAGGACTTCAAATTATAAGCCCTGGTGTTACACAGTGTGGCATTGTGGACATAGGAGCTGTGGTGCCCAAGGGCAGTGCCAACTCAATACCTTATATATATTCCATTACCCTCAATAACTAACTGGGATCCTCATATGCAAAGTAGTGCCAGCAATATAAAAATGGCACCATAAAATGTCTCTTTGATTTTACCCCATCCACTCTCTGTCCTGGAAAAATGAATACCTTTAAATATTTTTTTTATTATTAAAAATGGATTCTGCATGCCTTCCCCAGTGGCTACTAGTCTGCTGCCCAGTATACAGTATGCATTTAAAGGGATAGTAATACTTTGTTTTATCTTTATTTTATTTTGTAGGCATTAAAAAAACATGAAGAACGATATAAGTCTTATCTCTCAAACCTTTATGGTTTGAGAGATATTCACAAGCAAAGTTTCCCCTCTCGCCCCTTTTACCTAGTGTAAGCCATCTCTTCTCAGATGTGGAATCCAGTCCATAGACCAGACAGATAACAGAAGGGGACAATCTTCTTCCTATGAGAACAATGAAATCCCTGCCCCCCTTGACAAGTTTTTCATGTTTTTCCCTTATCTTAATTGAAGATTGTCCCTCTCTGCAATCTACCTGGGTACCTCCCTTCTGCTCTGGCTGTGCAGTGTTACATCAGTAAAAGGGGCAGGAGAGGGACACTTTGTCATTGAATTACTCTTGAACTACAACTCTGACAGAATTGAAATAACACTCTCCAAGGTCCAAATACTATGATGATTAATTGGAGCTGCTTTTATTGTGAAACATTACTATCCCTTTAAGCAGGGGCTCCAGAGCATTTCCTAGTTGTACTCTGGGCAGATTCAGACTTCTGACCAAGCAAGTCAAGGTGAGAGCAGTGATTGGCTGGCAGCTGAGAGATATGTAACATACCTCACAAATGGCTGCTGCCAAGAGCAAGAAACCTGCATGTCTGACAGCTGCAGAGGATCAGGAAGTTAAAAAAATTGTGGAAAATTAAATTCACTGAACCAGTGAGACACTGCTCCAAGGAGTACATCTGGGCACCAGTCAGTCACAACCAGTGTGCACTTCCGATGCCTCAAAGAGCCCCTTTGGTATCAAAATATACTCCTAATGCCCAAATGTATGCCAATGGGGTGTCACAGGGGCACTTTGGACCATCAGAGGGTTATATTTGTTCAAAACAATCTGCCTTTGTGATTCCCTAATGTGTCACTCTGGTGAGAAAATGTAGTCCTAACACCCCAAATCACAAATCTGGGGTGTTGGATGAGCCTACTGGAGCATCACAGGGTCAAATTAAGGTAAATAAGGTGACTTTCTGATGCCAAAATGTAGTCCTAACAACGTACTCCTCTGGCATATCAGAGGGGCATAACAGATAATTAGTAGGTAACATTTCAAAAACCATTGACTACAATGTGCCAATGTGCCTCTTGACTACTATATCCTGGTAGCTTGTAATGTGCACTACTGGTCTTGTTTAATGCTCTGTTGGACTCTGGAATAGGTGAGGCTTGGACAGGAAGGGTTGGGGCAAATGAAGATTGGGGGGGGGTGAGTTTAGTCAGGCCTAGGGCAGCGCAAAACCTAAATACACCACTGCTAACAGCTCACTGACTATTCCACACTACCTGAGCAGTATGATCACTCCAGATCTCCATACTAACTATAACCTCCGCTCCACTAATAACAACTCACTGACTATTCCACACTACCTGAGCAGTATGATCACTCCAGCTCTCCATACTAACTATAACCTCCACTGCTAACAACTCACTGACTATTCCACACTATCTGAGCAGTATGATCACTCATCTGTACATACAACTATAACCTCCACTCCACTGCTAACAACTCACTGACTATTCCACACTACCTGAGCAGTATGATCACTCCAGCTCTCCATACTAACTATAACCTCCACTGCTAACAACTCACTGACTATTCCACACTATCTGAGCAGTATGATCACTCCAGATCTCCATACTAACCATAACCTCCGCTCCACTAATAACAACTCACTGACTATTCCACACTACCTGAGCAGTATGATCACTCCAGCTCTCCATACTAACTATAACCTCCACTGCTAACAACTCACTGACTATTCCACACTATCTGAGCAGTATGATCACTCCAGATCTCCATACTAACTATAACCTCCACTACTAACAACTCACTGACTATTCCACACTACCTGAGCAGTATGATCACTCCAGCTCTCCATACTAACTATAAGCTCCACTACTAACAACTCACTGACTATTCCACACTACCTGAGCAGTATGATCACTCCAGATCTCCATACTAACTATAACCTCCACTACTAACAACTCACTGACTATTCCACACTACCTGAGCAGTATGATCACTCCAGCTCTACATACTAACTATAACCTCCACTCCACTGCTAACAACTCACTGACTATTCCACACTATCTGAGCAGTATGATCACTCCAGCTCTACATACTAACTATAACCTCCACTGCACTAATAACAACTCACTCACTATTCCACACTACCTGAGCAGTATGATCACTCCAGCTCTACATACTAACTATAACCTCCACTACTAACAACTCACTGACTATTCCACACTACCTGAGCAGTATGATCACTCCAGCTCTCCATACTAACTATAACCTCCACTACTAACAACTCACTGACTATTCCACACTACCTGAGCAGTATGATCACTCCAGCTCTCCATACTAACTGTAACCTCAGCTCCACTGGTAACAACTCACTCACTATTCCACACTACCTGAGCAGTATGGTCACTCCAGCTCTCCATACTAACTATAACCTCTGCTCCACTGCTAACAACTCACTCACTATTCCACACTACCTGAGCAGTATGATCACTCCAGCTCTCCATACTAACTGTAACCTCCGCTCCACTGGTAACAACTCACTCACTATTCCACACTACCTGAGCAGTATGATCACTCCAGCTCTCCATACTAACTATAACCTCTGCTCCACTGCTAACAACTCACTGACTATTCCACACTACCTGAGCAGTGTGATCACTCCAGCTCTCCATACTACCTATAACCTCCGCTCCACTGCTAACAACTTACTGAATATCCCACACTAAAGAAACAAGCCAGTCGATTTACCGTCTCCTTCAGAGCTCCAAAAGCCTGGAATAACCTACCCGCACATTTTTTTTAATGAATGTGTATAATGTTTCTATATTTGTGTAAATATATCATTCTTTACTGTAAAAGTTCTCCAGGACAGTGCCTGGTTCTGGTTCCCTGTCACTGGATCCAGTTACCCTGGTGTTAAAATTCAAGTTCAACTCTTTACCCAATGTACATGTCATTAAAATGTCAATAGTTTATGAGCTTTTCAACTTTTTATTTCATACAGCATTAAGGTTTGGATAACATATTATTCTGCTGTAGAAATGCAGTTTTAAGTTGGTCATACAAGGTTTTCTGTAGACGTCACCCTACTCTGTGATGTTATGTCACGTGACCACCCCACTGATGCTCTGCCTTACCACTAATGATGCTCTGTCATGTGACTGCCCACACTGATGTTCTGCCTTACCACTAGTGATGTTCTGTCATGTGACTGCCCACACTGATGTTCTGCCTTACCACTAGTGGTGCTCTGTCATGTGACTGCCCACACTGATTCTCTGCCTTACCACTAGTGATGTTCTGTCATGTGACTGCCCACAATGCTCTGCCCTACCCCTAGTGATGCTCTTTCATGTGACTGCCCAGGACAAAAGTGTCCCTGGATTTTTATTTTTTTTTGAAAATGTTGGCAAGTTTAATATGCCTAATTAGCATATCATACTTGCCAACATTTCCAAAAAAAAAATGCACAGCCTGTGTTACTGGCATGCAGGCTGTGTTTCCAATACTCTTACTGTTTGAGTTGGTGGTGCAGCTCCTCACAATGACCATACTTTGGAACTCTCTGGATCTGCCACAGCGTTAATTACCATGAGGTGGGTGAAAAAGGGAGAAACATTTCCTGCAAGACTTTTCGCAAAAACTGGCTGATTTTTCAGTTTTTCTGAGAAAGTTTTCTCCTTTTCGCCAATACAAATTTTTCCTCCTTTTTCCTATTTTACCAAATTTTTCACCTATATTTCCATATTTTCAACTGTAATATTACTTCTTCTGAGAGCTGTAGTGGAGAAATAAGTAGCTGAAAGTCAAATGTCGTATATTTACTGGAATGCCCGTGTGGTAAACAATATGTTGGTAGAACCACCAGAAGTATAAACGTTCGCATAAGAGAACACATGAGGAATATTAATAAGGGATTAACAAGCCATAGTGTATCTGAACATTTTAGAATTTTTCATGGAAAAGACTCCTCTTGCTTGTAGTTTACATCAATAGAAAAGGTTAAAGAAAATTGGAGAGGAGAAAATATGATGAATAAAGTAAGCCGCAAAGAAATGGAATGGATCTATAAACTTAAAACTTTAACTCCTAAAGGACTGAATATTGGTATTGATTTAAACTGTTTTTTGAGGTGTTAGAGTAAATTTTAACTTTCATTAAGGGATAAAATATTCATATCCAGTTATATATTACGTACAGTAAATTATAAGAAACCATTAAGATGAAGGATAATTTAGTGTCTTGTGTGATCATTCCTTTTGACTATGGCCATCTTTACTTTATTTTATTCATATTCTTTTGTTTCATCTAGTAGTATTTATTTATTTATTTATGTGGCCATATCTAAGGTTATAATCACTATCAAAATTATATAAAAAATGGTTATCATTTAGGGATGACTTGCGAAGAAAGGATGTAAACAATGATTATATTGTGCATTTATTTTCAGAACATTGTAATATATCATCCCAACTTTACGGAGGATAACTACAAATCTACCAAAGGTACCATTAGTAAGTTTGGGATGTGGCTCCTATTGTTTGAGATCTTTTGAATAGTGAATTTTTGAGCTAATCCATTTGAATTTTCTTTGGACTTGAAGCTCTAGAATCCAGTCCCAATGAATGGAATAATATATCTTGATAAGACTAGCAAATTAAAGATTAAGTGTTTAATTTTATTGGGTGTTAGAATATATGTATATGTATTTCAAGTTAAATTACATCTAGCTCTAATAGGGTTAATATCAAATCGGATATATCATATAGAAAATATTAATGCTTTAATGCATGCATTTTGTAAGTTATAATTTATATCCAGCATGAATAGGGTTAATTTGTGTTTTAGTATGTGACCGGATAACTCAAACGGTAAATGTCAATCTTCCGTTAACCAGGAAGTACTTTTTAAGGTAAAAGGTCAAGGGCTATACATACCCTATAAAAGACCTACTGCTAAATGTGATTCATATGGAATTTTACTTTACATTTTACCCCTGAGGAAGTGCTGTAACGCACGAAACGCGTTGGGTGGGTACAGTCCTTGCCACCAACTTTGTCACTGCTGTCCGTTTTTACTATTGTCTCCTTTCACACTTTTGGCCACATTGTGTTGTGGGACACTTTTATTGTTACGGACGTGGACCGTCCGGTACAACTTTAAGACGGACTATTTTTGGTGAAGTATGTTATGGCGATATTGTACCTATGTTTTATTGAAATAAAAGGATTTTTGCTACATCTGTTTTAACCCTATTGCTGAACTGACACGAACAGCAAACTACCGCTGATTAGGAACGTCGATCTTCTATTGAGACGCATATTGTTGAACGTGACTGGATTTGAAAGTAACGGACTCTCCAAAACCACATCGCACAACAGAATCTTTAGGAGCCGTTACACTGGAGTTGATCCTGTACTGAGCAGTGGGACCACACATCTCTAATTGAAATGTAAGTGCTATATGTTTTATCTATACTACATCGTATACATTTTCTAAGAGATTACTATCCTCTCTTGTTGAATGATCGATCTGAGACTGGGATCGTGAATTAGATACATAGTAAGAAGAGGAACACACAAGGGAGCCTCTTGAAAATTGAAAGACAATCAACTGATAACATTATCGCTATTCACTTTGGGTCCAATCTCGAGATCTTGAACAGTAAAGTAATTTGCTTATATTTTTGAATTGGATGTTGTTTGACATTATCATAATATTTTTTCCAAAGTCTTGATGCATTTATGTTTAATATATGACTCATCCAATATAAATAAGACACACAAGATACCTCAGCGCTACTATAAACTTTTAATATTTTTGATTCTGTATCCGTGATAGCGGATTTATTAGCGGCTGCAAGAGGAATCTTGTTTAGAAGTGTACTGTGCTAAAGCGCTGAAGTAAACCCCTTTCCTTTTAAGCTGAAAGTCAAAGTTGTCAGTCCTATAGCAACATATGCCTTTAAAGGGATAGAAAAGTGTCAGTTTATAGGGATAGTGATGGTTAATTTTAAGTTTATTTAATATTGTAGACATTAAAAAAAGATTAACATCAATGTAAGTCTTATCTCTCAAACATTTATGGTTTGAGAGATATAACTTGCTAAAGTTACCTTTTCCTGGCTGTTTTACTCAAGTCTGCCATCTAGCTGACAGCTGCAGATTCCAGTCATTTGACCAGACAGAGGCTCTTCAGCAGAGTTGAAATCACGCTATTTAGAAATAAATACTTAATTGGAACGGTCTACAAAGTCTGCTTGCAAACCAGGCAAACTTTGTAGACCATTCTAAATGAGTATTTGTCTTTAGCTATCGTTATATCGGCGCTGCTGAAGAGCCGCATCTGATCAAGAGACCAGAATCTGCTTCTGACAGCTTTACAGCTCATCAAGCATAAAGGGGAGAGACCAGAGAACTTTATTTTCCTATATCTCTCAAACCATAACGGTCTGAGAGATACGAATAAGTGCAAGTACTCTCTTTTAATTGTATCTCCTTTAAGTAAGGAGAATATTGTAGCCATTAAAAAAAAAAAGTAATTGAGCCCATTCCGATCTCTCAGAGAGATATATGATTATAATGTCCCCCACCCCGTTTCTCATACGTCACACTCTATTTTAGAGCTGGAGAATCTGGTCCGCAGACAGGCCGGTGGCTCTTCAGCAGAGCAGAGTTCGCGAGATCTAAAAACAAATACGTCATTGGAAAGGTCTACAAAGTGTGCTTTCAAACCAGGCACATTTTGGATATAAAGAGGGTGGGGATGGACAGTGCAAAAATCTCCTCTAAGTGTAGTATTAGGTTTAAAACCTAATATTACACTTAGAGGAAATGTTTGCTGTGTCCACCCCCACCCTCTTTGTTTTGATTTCATGCATGTGAACTATGAATCATCAAAGAAAACTGGATATGTGCGAGTAACTTTAACCCCTTAACGACCCTTGAAGGTCATAGTACGTCATGGGTCAATCTGCGTTAACGACCCATGACGTACTATGACCGTCATGGAATTCCCCGCGGCTGCATGCCATTCGGGGAATCCGGAACCGGAAGGAGCAAAAAAAAAAAATGCTCCGTGGTCCTTAACTGACCGCGCCGCACCAATCGGCCGGTTGTTAAAGGGTTAAGGACAAGCTGCAAAGGAAATAAAAGGGGAGAATATATCTGGAACTATAACAAGACTAGGGCTATTAATTAGTCTATTCTTTACCTAACAATCTGCAAGTTATTTTTGCATACTTGAGGCTTTCACCAGAACAAATATTATTTTATTCTGGATGATTATCGTGACTGTGACTCCCTCTAGCTTCACACACAAACGTATACTGGGGTTGCCAGTTGTCATATTGCTCTATGGATATTACCTCGTTTCCCAATCCCACCCACTGTGCTATCAATATTCTTGTTGTGCGTGGTGTCAACCATTTTTTTGGTTACAGATTTTGGATATAGCACGCTATCATAATTGCCTCTCCCCAGAATGTGATTGGAATATCAGCATCAAAAAGCATGCTCCTTCCACTCTCACATAGAGTATGGTGTCTTGTCTCTGCAGCCCCGGTTTGGTTCTGGGTTGTATGGAACAGTAGTTTGGAATGTAATTCCTCCATGCTTTCTGAGAACAGCTTGTGTGATACCACTTGTATACTCCTTTCCATTGTCTGTATGCAATTTACCTGGCATTTTTCCATATCTGTTATTTACTTGAGCCAGTTATTGTTCAAATTTCTCTGGGACTTCATCTTTGTTGTGCAACAAACACAGTTTAGTATACCTAGAGTAATCATCAATGAAAGTGAGAAAATACTTCTTCTTTCCTGCAGTCAAGGTTTTCATTGGACCACAAAGATCTGAAAGGGATAGTAATGTTTCACAAAAACAGCAGCTCCAATTAATCTTCATAGCAATTGAGCCATTCAGAGTGTTATTTCAATACTGTCAGAGTTGTAGTTCAAGAGGAATAAACTTTCCCCCTCCCGCCCCTTTTACCTAGTGTAAGTCATCTCTTCTCAGATGTGGAATCCAGTCCATAGACCAGACAGATAACAGCAGGGGACAATCTTCTTCCTATGAGACCAATGAAAACCCTGCCCCTCTTGACAAGTTTTTCAGGTTTTTCCTTTATCTTAATTGAAGATTGTCCCTCTCTGCAGTCTACCTGGGTACCTCCCTTCTGATCTGGCTGAGCAGTGTTACATCAGTAAAAGGGGCGGGAGGGGGATACTTTGTCATTGAATTACTCTTAACTACAACTCTGACATAATTGAAATAACACTCTCCAAAGTCCAAATACTATGATGATTAATTAGAGCTGCTTTTATTATGAAACATTACCATCCCTTTAACATATTCCAATGTCAGTTCATAATCTGGACGTGCATCAAGTGCTGTAACTAGTGTTTCATAACTTTCAGGTAAACCATTACGTAACAATGTGGCAACATGAAAGACTTATTTCTTCTCCTACACTAGCAGTCAAAAGTTTGAGAACACCTCAATTTTTGCTAATTTTAGTTATTGCCATATAACGTGACAAATACAGTAGAAAAACAAGTAAACATTGGGTATTTCTAAAATCAAGACAAATATTATAATCTGTTTAACTGGGGTTTTTTTAGCTTTTGTAGATGTGTAAAAGATTTTTAGTTCCAAAGTTAAAAAAAGTGCAGTTCTTACATTTGTTTCATCATATTTTATACATTGTTTTACAGGAAATTTGATGAAAATAGTGGTATCTTTAGAAAGCCCATCTTATGTCAAGAAAATCAGTATATAATATATGTGGGTGCATTAAATGAGTTAGAGGAAAATTTCAGCTAAACACAAACACAGCAGAAGTGTTAACAGCCATTGTCTTTCTGGACCATTGTCTTTCTGGACCATTGTCTTTCTGGACCATGGCTGTTTTAACACTTCTACTGTGTTTGTGTTTGCTGTAATTTTCCTCTTACTCATTTAAAGTACCCACAGAAAGTGGCAAGAATGTATTCCTCATTGCTTTTAATGGACACTATGCGAGGATCTTGTTCAAAGCAAGCTAACATGTCCTTTACCAGCTGGTGCATGTCTGTGTTGTCATTCTGGTAAGAATCCTCAGCCATGCTCCTAAGTTTTTTCTGCAATAAAAATATCAGTGGTAGAATTTCACTAATTCCTGCCCCAGTGTGACTCACCAGCATGGTTGCCTCCTCAAAGGGTTTCATCAGCTCACATACATTACACATTAGTTGCCACTGGCCAGGTGACAAAGAGGCTTCCTCCAAAGCCTTCCAGTTTTGCATGGTGTATTCACTAATGGCCTTATTCTGCTCATACAAACACTCTAACATGTACAATGTGGAATGCCACCTGGTATTGTCTCCATTTTCAGCTGGTGATGGGGCATGTTGTTATATTCTTATATGGAATATAGAGCGCTGCATGCACTGTAGGAGCGACTAAAATGGGCACAGATTTTGCGGGCAATAGTAAGCATCTCTTTGAGGGTCTCGGATTCTGCCAGCAATCTGGTCACAACTAAATTTTGCACATGGGCAAAGCAGGGCACATGTACCATATCACTTATTCTCAAACCAGCGATCATGTTGGAGCCATTATCAGCAGACACAAAACCAGCTTTTAAGGGGCGGTGTACAATCCATTCCTCTATCACCTGCTCCAGCTTTCGTAAAACATCTATGGCTTTGTGGGACTGTCTCTCAAAACTCTGCATGCACAAGGTGGCTTGCCGATGGTATGGACTATCTTGCTGCTGCTGCCGCCTTTTAATCACACTGCCAAAACCAGAAGCATGATTACTGGCTGTCAACTGATGCTGTAAGCTAGTGATGCCCCCTATTGGTGCTGGGAGGGAAACCCAGTGAGCAGTCACATTCATAGTTTGTGCTCTGCCCGCTTGTCCACATATTTGTTGTCACGTGGATTTTCTTGCCATGAGCACTTTTCAGCCCTTTGCCCACCACACTAACCACCTGCTTGTACAATTCAGCCACATCCATCCTGGAAAAATAACTGCTGGTTGGGATATGCCAGCATGGAGCTACACGACATCAGTTCTCTGAAACCTCAGTTTTCTGCAAAAGAATACGGCAGCATGTCCATTACCAACATCCTGGAAACCTTGCCATTCCAAAGGTGTATTTTGTGATTGTTTTTGTGAAGTATGTGACTCCTTCCCAGGAACTCAGTCAGTGTGGGTTGGCAGGACATGGCAGAAGAACCCTGGAACGTTATTGCTTTAACAACATGCCTAGAGGAGGGGGTGGAGGAAGAGGTGGCAGCAGTTAATGACTCTTGCCATCTCCTACAGCAAACCCAGCATCATCATACTCCTCTGCGACAGGAGCAATAGGTGCTATTTGGAATTAACTTACTGTTGGCAGCAGCACACTGGGGCTTTTTGGAGTGCTTCTGCTGCTGCTACTAGTTGCAGCACCTTTGACCTGCTGATGGTGTGTCTCCCAGTCAGACCTGTGGTTGTGCTTCAGGTGGGATATCATAGAGGTGATGCCTAGGTATAAGCCTGCTTTCCCCCTGCTTACGTGCTTTTTGCACAGACAACAGATAGCAACATGCTTAGATTTAGGATTCTGAGTGAAGTATCTCCATACTGTGGACTTCATGGACTGAGGGGTTCCTGAGGGGCTGCTACTACTACTGGGGCTAGATGTTGATGCTGTTCTACTGTTACTAGTACTAGGTGTCAAAGGTGCAGCATTTCCAGCAGAAGCAGAGGCACTTGTCATATCTAACATTGTGGATGTTAATAACCTGTGGTGCTGTTGTTGTTGCGGCTGGGTACTCAACACAGTTGTGTGTGGCTGAGTGGGACCTGGACGAGGCAATGATGCTGATGACTGATACGGTGACTATGTACTTTTTGCCATCTTTACTTGTCCTGGTCAGACTTTCCAATGTTTTTTTCAAACAGTTTAAAGACAGGCACAGTGATCATTTTCAGTGGTGGAAGATTCAGCCTTTGCCTTTCTGCTAACTTTATAGCCCTGTCATCGTCCTCACTCTCAACTTCATCTGTATCTGACCAAGAGAAGGATGCTGGAGGGATATAGTCTAGATCTGCATCATCATCATCATGTTATAGACCAGCAACAACTGGAAGAGCTCAACAAAAATGTGCTTAACCCTTTGAGTGCCAGAGGGTTAGCCAACACATTGCAAGGAAAAGCGTTACATACCCCACTAGCATTCAAAGGGAAAAATGCAAGAAACAATCCTCTGCAATGTTTACAGTACATGAATGACTTGAACAAATCGTAAGAGGTGAGTGTAAATACCAAGGACACAAGATGGCTTATCCCAAGAAAATTCAGGTATCTATTTGCATGGGTCGAAGCGGACAACGGACCACTCCACATTCAGTTGATTCACCAATTCCAAGATTATTTAAATGCTCAGCACCACCAGTACAGGTTACAACAGCCTTCAAAGATCCGTTAGACAAGATAATGGACATTGCTGTATTTTTTCTGGAACTAGGGCAATCCTTGAACCTGCCTTGACCTACACTTGGGAGGCAGCACCATGGAATCTTGGGGGGGGGGGGGGGGGGGGGGGCAACTTGTCCAGGCAGTTACACATAGTAACATAGCTGACCAAAAAAAAAAAAAAAAAAAAAAAAAAAAAAAAATTATGTATAATATAATATAATATTGTTCTGTGCCAGATAGGCATCCATTGCTTTTTGAAAGCAGGTACTGTATCTGCAAGTACAACAGAAGGCAAAGAATTCCATAGCTTTACCGCCCTTACTGTATTACTGTAAAAAAAAAAAAAAAAAATCTGTGCTTTTGTTTTAGTCGAAAGCTCCTTTCCTCTAGTCTTAATGGATGACCTCTCATTCTTAGCTCTTTGTGTAAATAATTGGATAGTTCTTTGTATTGACCTTGAATATATATGTAAATAGTAATCATATCAACCCTTAGACATCTCTTCTCTAATGTAAACAAATCCAGTTTGGCTAGTCTGTCTTTATAACTCAGATCCTCCAATCCATTTATCAGTTTTGTTGCACGTCTCTGCACTTTTTCCGGTTCAACAATGTCCTTTTTTAAGAACTGGTCCCAAAACTGTACTCCATATTCCAGATGATTCCTAACCAAGGATTTATATAATAATATTAGCATCCCGTGCATCTACACCTCTTATTGGGCAAGCTAGTCTTGCAACTGGAAGAAATCCTCTCCGTATCAGACATAAAGGATTCATATCTCCACATACTGATCTGGGCCATCCATCAACAGTATCTCAGATTCACTTTCCAAAACAGTCATTACCTGTGTGCGGCTCTCCCCTTTGGACCAGCAACTACCTTCAGAATATTCACTAAGGTGATATCTCCACTAGCAGTGCACCTAACAAAGGGGATGATCATCACACCCTGTCTCAACTATTTGTTGATCAAGACCAAGGTTGAACAATTGTTGCATTCACATTTGCAGGATAATGAATATCCTCAAGAAACAAAGGTGGATACTCAAATTGAAGAACTTAAACCTGACTCCCAACAAATACATGACAATTTTAGGTCTAAAGTTCAATAACCATCAACAGTGGATATTTCTGACTCTTGACAAGATTTTCTCAGACAAAACCAGAGTTTTATCTCTAAGTCAGGATCAGAGACCTACAGTGTTGAACTGAATGCAGATAGAAGGAGCCTTGTTTTCCATAATCTCAATTCCATGTGCAAACAGCAACTGTATCTCTTGAAAAACTGGTACAAAGTTCTCCAAACCCTGAATAATTGCATATCACAGTTACCAGTGATGCTAAAGTCACTTAAGTGGAAGATGAAAAGCAAAATCTCCAGAAGGAGAAACTCTTTTAAGTCCTGGTATAGACTGTGGTCACCACTGATCACTGATCTGTCAGGGTGAACACCAGTCTGGAACTACCACTCTGCCCAAGAGCTGTAGTTGAAATAGTAAGGTCCCGTCTCCAGTGTTCTAGAATGGAGGGAAGTCTATAAAACGGTCTTCAGTTGGATAAACCTATTGAAAGGCCATCTCATTCAGATTCAGTCTGGCAAAATACCCATAGTTGCTTACATAAATCACTGAAGCAGAGACCAGAAGCCAAGCAGCCATGTTTTAGGTCCAATAATCTTGAAATGGACAGAAAAGACTGTTCCTGGCCTTTTGGACATTTACATCTGAGAAAACTGTGAAGCAGACTACATCAGTAGGACAATCATTGATCCCAGTGAACGGGAACTCAAGCAGGAGATGTTCAAAGCCCTAGTGACAGGACTGGGTCATCCTCAAATACACCTCATGGCATCCAGACTCAATGCAAAGTTCACAGTATTTTGTGCAAGGACAAGGGGCTTCACTTGAATTGAAGGGCATGCCTCGGTAGCTCAGGCTAGAAATACCCTCAGTGGTAGCAGTGTTTTGTATGTAAATACTTGACAGTGTATTTTTAAGGGTTAATCCTAATTTTTGAGACCTGTATGGAAAGTGAGATGGGGCCTGAGTGGTTGGATTAGGAGTAATCTCTTGTAATCACACTTTAGACATGTTCTCGTAGCCATGCATGTGACAACACCTTCCTGCAGGGAGTGGCTCATATGGTTCCTCTCTACATAGAACCAACTTTTCTTTGGGACCTTAATCTGGTCCTTGAAGTACTCCAGGTCCATTATCTTCTCTGTCTCTCAATTAGCTTACTTGTAAATCACTTTTCATAAACACTCTTCAGCTAGGCGAATCTAAGCAATCCGTGTCCAGTCCTGCAGATCACCTTCCTTCACTTTTTGATCAAGATGAAGTAGTTTAATGAGCCGTTTCTGAATTCCAGCTGAAGGTTTTATCAGATTTCCACTTTAACCAGGAATTGGTTCCACCCTTTCGGTGTCCTAACCCATCCAACAGGAAGAATGTAATCCACTGTCATTACAGAAGGTACAACAAAAGGCAACCCTGTTTCAGAGTCTACTATTGCTTCATGGATCAAATGGACTATAAAGCAATATTATATCCTAAAATCAAAGCCAGTGCATTTTTTAATTACAGCTCATTCCACAATCTGTATTAGCAATTCCTGGGCCTTTGCAAATCTGATCTGCTGAAGCCTGGTGTTTTAGAGTAAAAAAATGGTTGTGTGTTCATACATTTGCAAAGTTCTACAAAAGTTAATAGGCTTGCTTTAGTGGATGCCAGTTTAGAACACAATGATCTGTAAGTAATTCTATAATATATTCCCTATAATATTGGGGAATTCTCTAATGTCTGTGTGTCCCCCAATAGACAGTTTTGATTTTTCTCTCCTGAGGAAGTGGCCTGTAGTGCCATGAAACCAGTAGAGCTCTATTGTTTTTAATCTTTACTTTTTATTGCCCTTAGAATTTTATTGTAGTATACTAGTATTTTGGATTGTACTTTTTGAGTAAAAATAAGCTGATTTACGCAAATAAAAGCTCTTATATTCTAAGTCACTGCACCCGTATTTATTGGTTATTTGGTTCCTTTGAAGTCCTGTAAGTCAGTTCCAGATCATGGAGGTGGAAAGGGGTTATTGTGGTAGACACTTTGCGGTAGATACCCAAGGTGAGACCACAGAAGTATCCTAGATACCTTGAAGTGACCGAAGGCCTGAGTAAACCGGGAGGACAAGAATACCAATCCCGGGGTATATACAGGCAAAGCGATATGATCTTAGAGGTGGAATGAAGGCCTCAGAAAAACGTGAGTGCCTAACTGTTACCAGCACAAGGGTGAAAGGCGATGGATCAAGCTTAAGATCATTATTAGTCCTCAATTAACCTATAACGTATCATTTTGAGAATTCACTGCTTGAACACAAACAAGACAAGCCGGACTTCTCCCGCTACCTTTCTGTTAGAAATGGCACCAAATTAGGAACTGAAAAAAACAGTTAAATAGTGTAGCTCATGTAGTAGGTACCATGGACTCTATTCACCCTGAGAATTTGGCCCTTGATCCTGAGATTTGGATCAAAACCCTGAGTTCCCATGAATGCAAATTATCATACTGAAAAAAATAATAAATAAATAATATAAATATTAAAAAAAAATAAATAAAGATACTATCAAAAACTATTTACTGTAAAATCTCAGGTATAATATGAACAATTTTGTCCCTTTTCACCATAGTGAAATGGGGGGTACATAGACCTCTACGCATTGCATCTACAGTATTGCCCTTCAAGGACCTTCTGGTTCAGCTTGAATTAACAGGTCCTCACAGGGCAATGCGGGAAGTGTGCAGCACATGCAAACAGATATCCCAGATGCCTCCGGCAGGGGCGAGCAGAGAAAGGGGAAGAAGAAAGCGTGGTGAGGTGGGAGGAGTTAAGCAGAAAAAAAAACACAACAAAAATAAAAAAAAAATAAAAAAAAAATTTGTGTGTGTGAGTAGAAGGGGTTAAACAAGGGTGTGCATTATACATAGGCACTCTTCTTTTCCCTTGAAATCTTGGGTATAATTTACACCTGTATATTCTACACAGTTGCGTGTTATACCTGAGATTTCATGTTAATTTACAGAATGAAATAGCCACTACACCAAAAAAAGGCAGATTTGGTAATTTTTTTTTTGGTTATAAAATAAACTTAAAAAAGTAACAGGTCCAATTTAAGGTAGCAGATCGTTTTCAAGTGGACCTGTCACCCTAAGTTTGGTTGGTTTTATTAAAGTCTATGTCGTACTAGCCAATTTTCTGTAAAAATGTACAGTTCTTGAGAAATTAAACTTTATATACCTTAGAATCTCTGGTATAATACATACACATTTTTATTCCTTTTCATTATGTGAAGTGGGGGTGCATGTTATACACAAGTTAACCCCCCCCCCAAAAAAAAAAAACACAAACAGTTGGTCTCCTCCCCCCACCTTAGTACTGTATCTTGTGCCCCCTTTGCCCTCACTCTACCCAACTCCATGTCTTGGGAAGGAGGTACTATCAATACAAAGGACACACAGGATAACTTAATGGGTACAAAAAAGGCCACAGCTTTATTTAAAATGCCGGTAACAAAAAGGATTCAATATGAACCCCAAAATTTCCAGCCTTTGCCCGCTCCCATTTTCCAAGACCCAACAAGGCACGTAACCTCGCTGCCTAAGCTTATCCCTTAAAGATCCCTTTTATTTAAACAAGAGAGCCATTGTAACACCATCCAGTACCAGACTGATTGTTTCTGCCTCTCAGTGGGTACATTCACCAGTACCCGAGACCTGAGTCTGGAGGTCCATATAAAAAGGCAGCTTGTCATGAACCTGCTGCCTAGCTGTAACCAATAGCCCCTTTGCTCATACCTTATGCTGGCATAGGCCCAGAAACACCTGTCAAGCTGTGACTAAACAAACCCAGAACCAACATAGAGAAGGTTGACATGCTTCTCAACATGATTTGGACTGCAGAAAAAGGATGCAGCTTCTACTTGGCACCAAGTAAATAACCCCCACCCCCATTATCCTTTCCCTAAGACCCTACCCTTATTAGGACTCCCTCCCAGACATGCTCCCCTCCAATACTTTACTTCAAGCCCCTGAGGAGGCAGCCAGTAGCTCCGTCCAGGGGCCACATGCTTGCATTGAAACTGCGGTAAGATTTTCCAATTTGCAGGAGGTTCACAAAGGCGACAGCAGCAACCAAGGAAGCAGGAGACAAATGTAAGCACATCGCCTGCTGTACAGAGCCCCCGGTTTCCTCCTCAGGGGATCATGGAAGGGGTAGAGGGAGAGAATGAGGGGGCACAAGATAAAGGGGAGACCAGCATTTTATATTTTTGCTGTTAGATGAAGAGAAAGGGGGTGCGTATTATACACATGTACTTTATTTTTCCTTAACTCTTAGGGCCAGATGTTCAAAGAAGTAGTGAAATAACTTTTGTTGTTTGTATCAGTGGATCATTAATATTTTCAGAGTGTCGGCTGTGATTGGAAATGTGTCGTTTGCCCTGACTGAAATTGTCGTATGTAAAGACAAAAAAATGTCTTAACTAAAGAAAAAAAATTCTCACATTCAGAACTTCACATTCCCTCCATTTTTTTTCTCTCTCAACGTACAAGTTTTGTCTTTTGCAAGACTTTGTCAGTTACGACAAACTCTCTTTTCCTCTATACAACACTGGGGAATAGTTTGACCACGCCCTTGCCCCGCCACTTTGACTGGCAATTCTGCAGTTGTGTCGTACACAAGGGACATTACTGTGTTTTTGTCGTATAATATATAGAATATGGCATTCTATCATACAATTACTTATTTTTGTCTTTCATACAACGTTTTTTGTCATTATCCCCTTGAACATATGGCCCTTTGAGTACCAAATGGGCACTCAAAGGATTAAAACCTTGGGTGTAATTTACACCTACGTATTATACCTGGCATGTGCCAGTGTTGGTTGCATTACTTGCATTGTACAAGTAGCCTTTTGAATCCTTGCCCGCTAATGGGCAACCAACAAAACGGCGCAATAACAGGTGCCTGGTTGAAAAGGGCGACATTCTGATGTTGAGACATCAGAAGGTCGAGGAAGCAGGAGACATAGCTGTATGCAATGAGGCTGAGCGATAAATGGGTTAAGAAAAAGTTAGCCATTGTGTTACCACTGACGTGGACCTCCGTTTATCTCCGGCTGCATAGCACACCCCAGACTGACACTCGTTACCATTCATGCTGTGTCAGTGTGATATTTTTAATCTGCCGTACTTGACATATGAGAGAAGTGCTTGTAGACAAGTGTATGTTGAATAAGCACTTCTCTCATATGTCACATACGGCGCATTAAAAAAAAAAAAAATATCACACCAACATGAATGGTAACGAGTGTCAGTTTGGGGTGTGCTATACAGCCGGAGGCTCATGTC
Source organism: Rhinophrynus dorsalis (assembly GCA_037306005.1). Taxonomy (NCBI): domain Eukaryota; kingdom Metazoa; phylum Chordata; class Amphibia; order Anura; family Rhinophrynidae; genus Rhinophrynus; species Rhinophrynus dorsalis. The sequence goes on along the minus strand of CM074726.1, from coordinate 166,200,321 downwards.
AAGTGGTAACACAACAGCAAATTTTTTTCTAAACCCCTTCATCTCTCCACCTCATTGCATACAGCTGTGTTGCCTGGTTACTCGAGATCATAATGTCGCCCTTTTCAGCCAGACAGCCTTGTTATTGCTCCATTTTTTGGTCACCCATTAGTAGGAGACAATTCAAAAGTGAGCCCATTGTATGGTAAAGGCCAAAAACTTACCTCTCCCTGAGCTAGTAGGCACAGCACAGTGTAATTTTCAACACTTTGAGTGCCAGAGAGGTATCCATGCATTGATACCTTCTGCATTCAAAGGGTTAATCATCTGAACAATAACTAAAAACTCTTAAAGCAACATCCTGTTTCTGGATCAAGGCTTTGTGTACAGGGGTCTGAGAGATAACAGGGTAGGCTGGTTGGTGAGGATAGGAAGTGTAGTCTTCAACAGCCAAAAGGCTGCTTATCCCTGTTATGGACTATTATGTCAATTTTTGCACCAATACACATACCTCCCAAGAGTCCCTCTTTTAGACTGAAATCCCTCCGTCCCTCTTTCCCACGCTGGTGTCCCTGTGTTTAGCAGATCAGACTGTGTGGTGTGTATAGAAGTGTATCCCCCTGGTGTACCTGTGTTTAGGAGATCAGACTGTGTGGTGTGTATATAAGTGTATCCCCCTGGTGTCCCTGTGTTTAGGAGATCAGACTGTGTGGTGTGTGTATATAAGTGTATCACGCTGGTGTCCCTGTGTTTAGGAGATCAGACTGTGTGGTGTGTATATAAGTGTATCACCCTGGTGTCCCTGTGTTTAGGAGATCAGACTGTGTGGTGTGTGTATATAAGTGTATCCCCCTGGTGTCCCTGTGTTTAGGAGATCAGACTGTGTGGTGTGTATATAAGTGTATCCCCCTGGTGTCCCTGTGTTTAGGAGATCAGACTGTGTGGTGTGTGTATATAAGTGTATCACCCTGGTGTCCCTGTGTTTAGGAGATCAGACTGTGTGGTGTGTATATAAGTGTATCACCCTGGTGTCCCTGTGTTTAGGAGATCAGACTGTGTGGTGTGTGTATATAAGTGTATCACCCTGGTGTCCCTGTGTTTAGGAGATCAGACTGTGTGGTGTGTATATAAGTGTATCACCCTGGTGTCCCTGTGTTTAGGAGATCAGACTGTGTGGTGTGTATATAAGTGTATCACATTGCCCTACAGCAATAAAACTCACATCAATGTCTGTATAAATGTCAGTATATGTGTTTATACATTAGTCTGTGTAAATAAAATACTTTGGTCTGGTTATAAATAATTTTTTAGGTTACACAAGGTGGTGTCAATAGGTAATGAAATGACCTAAAACTTCTCGGCAATGCCCTTCCCACCAGTCCCACCCACAGCAACACCCCCTAAAACACAAGTGTCCCTCTTTGGCAATTTGAAATGTTGGGAGGTATGAATACAAAAAGGTTCTCACACATATTATAGTATTTCATTGTAAATCTATTGGCTCCCTCTGCTGGGGAACTTGTGTCAGTGGGCAAGTTCCTTTCTCGTTACACCTTAGAGTCTCCATACAATGTTTCACCTTATGAATGGTGCACTCCAAACAGATAAGGACTGAAACACTTGTCTGGTTCTGGACATGCAAGAGTTAACCATTGGATACAAGACCTTGTACAACCTTCAACTTATATTTTCTCAGTAATTTGAGATATGCCAGAGCCTAGTGTAATTTACTTTGTGCTGGCAGATTAGGCTCTGAGCCAAAGATAAAATAATTAGGAGTGATAACCCGCTCACCAAGAATGAGCTAAACAGAACAGCCGTTCTTAACCCCTTAAGGACTGGCCGCGCACGTACTTTGTGGTCCCTTAAGTACCACAGAGCATTTTTTTCCCCAGACTCCCCAAATGGTGTGCAGTCACGGAGGGAGCTCGGAATTCCATGACTGTCCAGGACTGTCATGGGTCCTTAAAGGGATAGTAATACTTTGTTTTAACTTTATTTTATTTTGTAGGCATTAAAAAAAAACATGAAGAATGATATAAGTCTTATCTCTCAAACCTTTATGGTTTTTGAGATATTCACAAGCAAAGTTTCCCCTCCTGCCCCTTTTACCTAGTGTAAGCCATCTCTTCTCAGATGTGGAATCCAGTCCATAGACCAGACAGATAACAGAAGGGGACAATCTTCTTCCTATGAGAACAAGGAAAGCCCTGCCCCCCTTGACACGTTTTTCCCTTATCTTTATTGAAGATTGTCC